>CM030189.1:1045000-1050000 GCA_017639675.1 Aplochiton taeniatus
CACGCCTGGACACACACACACACACACACACACACACACACACACACACACACACACACACACACACACACACACACATACAGAGAGACAGAGGAGCGTCACACACTGCTGTCCTCGGGCCACAGAACAGTTCTAAAAGTAAAGAACTTCAAAGAGCAGTAGAGCTACAGCAGGGGGGCACTGGCGGGACCTTCTAGAAGGACGCACATTGAGATAGAACAGGCTAATTGATTTGAGAAGATTATTATTATTTTATGAGAAGAAATATCCTCTGTTCTCCGGTCGCAAACCCCTCTCTCTCTCTCTCTCTCTCTCGCTCTCTCTCTCTCTCTCTCTCCTATGGATTAACTGAAGCCTCTTCCCTCCTCTCATTTAGACTCCCATCCTTTTTTCCCCTCCTCTTTGACTTTATTATCCTCCCTCCATCCTTCCCTCCCCCTATCCCCCTCCCCCTCTCTCCTCAGCAGATGGAGGGACAGAGAACAGGCTAGTTCATGTCATCTGTACGACCAGGCCTATCGCTGTCCTCTAATCCCGGTTAATCTGATGCCGCCCTGCCTTTTGTTTAAACACGCGGCCAATGGCCGCCGGCGTGGGAACACTTCCAGACCACACATTAGTGGAGTTATTACATTCACCATTAGTGGAGTTATTACATTCACCATTAGTGGAGTTATTACATTCACCATTAGTGGAGTTATTACATTCACCATTAGTGGAGTTATTACATTCACCATTAGTGGAGTTATTACATTCACCATTAGTGGAGTTATTACATTCACCATTAGTGGAGTTATTACATTCACCATTAGTGGAGTTATTAAGTTCACCATTAGTGGAGTTATTAAGTTCACCATTAGTGGAGTTATTACATTCACCATTAGTGGAGTTATTACATTCACCATTAGTGGAGTTATTACTCAAAATGGACACCGCACAGCGCCAGGCCACAGGTTGGGGAGATGCTTAGGGGATGAGGCGGTTAAAAGAAGAAACACACACACACACACACACACACACACACACACACACACACACACACACACACACACACACACACAGACACACACACACACACACACAGACACACACACACAGACACACACACACACACACACACACACACACAGACAAACACAACCACACACACACACGCACACTCACAGACACACACACACACACACACACGCAGACAAACACAACCACACACACACACACACGCTCACACACACACATGCACAGACACACACACACACACACAGACAGACAAACACACACACACACGCACAGACAGACAAACACACACACACACGCACAGAGAGACAAACACACACACACACGCACAGACAGACAAACACACACACACACCTCACAGAGAGACAAACACACTCACACACACACACACACACACACACGCACAGACAGACAAACACACACATACAAACACAAAAACACACATACAGTCAAACACAGGCCCACACACACAGAGACAGACAAACACATTTACACACACCCACACACAGACACACACACACAGACACACGCACACACAGACAAACACACACATACAGCCGATCACAAACACACACATACAGACACACAGAGACAGACAAACACACATACAGAGACAGACAAACACACATACTGACAAACACATGCACACGCCCACACACACACACACACACACACACACACACACACACACACACAAACACACACTCTGTAGAGAGTCATTGGTCAATATCAGGTCACTCTTTAAGAACATTCACCTCCAAAGTTTCTCAAATCATTCTTGAACACTACTGCTGCTCGCCCCTGAATCCACCCACCCTCACCACTTATGAAACATGAAAACTCAGAGGTTAGAACGTCTCTAGACACGTCTTCATTTTAGAACGGAATATGATTTTACCAAACCTGTTTGTTTTGAGCTTCAATGCCAAAGTGCTGTGTTGTACCATTAGTCCACCCTTGGGTATTACTGTGGGTGGACACTTAGCCAGGGCTAGGGTTTAGAAAGGTTAAAGGTCGTACCGCTGTTGGTTGTACACTAGCCTGCTACTTGAACCCCAGAGTCAGAGGTATAACAGTGGGTTAGGCTTAGGGTTAAAGGTCGTATAACAGTGGGTTAGGCTTAGGGTCAAAGGTCTTACCGGTGTTGGGGTCCACTGAGAAGTAAGGGTCCCCCTGGCTGATGCTGTAGACCAGCTTAGCACTGTTTCCATACATGCTGTCATCAGCGTCTGTGGCAGTGACCTGCATCACCGACGTGCCTGTGGGACACACACACACACACACACACACAAACACGTTTCATTATACACATTCACATCGGAAGAGAATCGATACAATTTAGGTAATAATAATCCCTCCATGCATCTGTCCCTCCCTCCCTCCCTCCCTCCCTCCCTCCCTCCCTCCCTCCCTCCCTCCATCCATCCCTTCTATGTCCCTGTATCCCTGAATGAGAGGGCTATCCGTGCGTACCTATGTCCATGTATCCCTTAATGAGAGGCTACCCGTGCGTGCCTATGTCCCTGTATCCCTTAATGAGAGGCTACCCATGCGTACCTATGTCCCTGTGTCCCTTAATGAGAGGCTACCCGTGCGTACCTATGTCCCTGTATCCCTTAATGAGAGGCTACCCGTGCGTGCCTATGTCCCTATATCCCTTAATGAGAGGCTACCGGTGTGTACCTACGTCCCTGTATCCCTGAATGAGAGGCTACCGGTGTGTACCTATGTCCCCGTATCCCTGAATGAGAGGCTATGTCCCGTATCCCTGAATGAGAGGCTACCGGTGTGTACCTATGTCCGACCTCTCGGGGACCCTGCCCTGGTACACGTCCTGGCTGAACTTGGGTTCGTTGTCATTGATGTCGTGGAGCTTCACCACAAAGTCGGTCTCCGGCTCCAGCTTGTGTCCCGTCTTCTTGTTGACCACGGTGGCTTTGAGCGTGTAGTAGGGCTTCTCCTCGCGGTCCAGGCGCCGCGTGGCGTGGAGGTCGCCGTTGTTCTCGTCGATGACGAACAGGGACCCCGCCCCGTCACCTGACAGGATGTACTTCACCGTGCCGTCCCCCCGGTCCATGTCGGACTGGAGCTGGAAAACATAGAGGCACACCACCTAGAGTCAGTCTCTACATCAGGAAAACATAGAGGCACACCACCTAGAGTCAGTCTCTACATCAGGAAAACATAGAGGTGCACCACCTAGAGTCAGTCTCTGCATCAGGAAAACAGAAATACAAAGCATTACACCAACACCATATAATTATAACATCTAGAATTGGTTCATAGGGATGAGAACATAAAACAGCAACACCCAGAGAGAGAGAGAGAGAGAGAGAGAGAGAGAGAGAGAGAGAGAGAGAGAGAGAGAGAGAGAGAGAGAGAGAGAGAGAGAGAGAGAAAGAGAGAGAGGAATACAGCTGAGAGAGAGAAAGAGAGAGAGGAATACAGCTGTCTGTGGTTGCTGTGGTAACAGTACTCTGCTGCGATCTGTAAAAAATACAGCTGTCTGTGGTTGCTGTGGTAACAGTACTCCACTGTAATCTGTAATAAATACAGCTGTCTGTGGTTGCTGTGGTAACAGTACTCTGCTGCGATCTGTAATAAATACAGCTGTCTGTGGTTGCTGTGGTAACAGTGCTCTGCTGTAATCTGTACGATCAATAAGAGCTCTCAGAGCTGGGACAGTGCAGCGCTATTCAATTTGACTCTCTTTGCACGCTGTGCATGTGTGTGTGTGTGTGTGTGTGTGTGTGTGTGTGTGTGTGTGTGTCTGTAAGAGTGTGTGTGTGAGAGAAAGAGTGTGCACTATGTGTGCAGCTTTGAAAGCCACATAGCTGTGGTGATAAGTGGATTTCATTTCAGCACAGCATCATGGTGGCTCTGGCTATCATCATCATCATCATCATCATCAGCCTCCAGCACACACACTGTCTATGTGACACCTGCCATCTACAGAGCCATGCTGGCACTGGAAAGAACAAAGGAACACACACACACACACACACACACACGCCCATTCACAGCTGTCAGCCGTTACACACACACATACTCCAACCCACCCCCGCACACACACACACACACACACACACACACACACACACACACACACACACACACTTGTATTCTCACCTGTCAGTCATGCAAACGTACGGTATGCATACCTGTCAACTATCACAATCAAACTATTTCTCTCTTTCTTTAACGTCAATCTCCATCAAACTCATTCTATCTCTGGCTCCCTCTTTCTCTTCTGTACAGTCAATCTCTCTTTCACCTTAATATCAGAACACACACACACACACAAACACACACACATGCTTTGTCTTTATGAGAAGGAACACACACACACACACTTTCTCTTTATGAGAAGGAACACACGCACGCACGCACGCACGCACACACACACACACACACACACACACACACACACACACAGGACAGAATTCCTGTCAGGTAGACATCCGTGGATATGCTTAGTGACAGGTCACATATTGAAATGAGCTTTACATCAGGAACAGATACAACCCCCCCCCCCCCTCTCATCTGTCCTCCCCTCTTTCTCTCTCTCTCTCTCTCTCTCTCTCTCTCTCTCTCTCTCTCTCTCTCTCTCTCTCTCTCTCTCTCTCTCTCTGTCTCTCTCTGTCTTCTTCTGTTCCAAACCATCCATCTCCCTGGTTGCATGGTCAGGTGAGGCAGTCTGTGGGGTGTGTGTGGTGTGTTTGGTGTGTGTGTGTGTGTGTGTGGTATCGGTGTGGGAGGGGTTACCGCTGCTGGTGCTCTGGATAGCCTCTGCTACCCGAGGCTGGGGGAGACACTGCAGTATTGAGGTGGGGAGGTTGAGGTGTGTGGGCGACCGTGTGTGTGTGTGTGAGAGAGATAAAGAGTGTGTGTGTGTGTGTGTGTGTGTGAGAGAGATAAAGAGTGTGTGTGTGTGTATGTGTGTGTGTGAGAGAGATAAAGAGTGTGTGTGTGTGTGTGTGTGGTTG
>CM030189.1:1057500-1075000 GCA_017639675.1 Aplochiton taeniatus
TGGGCCTTTCTGTGAGTGTGGGTGTGTGTGTGTGTGTGTGTGTTTATGTGTGTTTGCCTGTAATCGTTTATCTGTGTGTGTTTGTGTGTTTAACTGTATTTGATGTAGTGGGCAATATGTTTGTATAGTGTGTGTGTGTGTGTGTGTGTGTGTGTGTGTGTACACATGAGGGAGCGCACCTGTATATCTGTGTGTGTGTGTGTGTGTGTGTGTGTGTGTGTATGTAAGTTTGTGTGTTTGTGTGCGTGTGTGAGTGTGTGGCTCCGGCGTGAAAATGTGTGTTTTTATGACAGCTCTCAGCATCATATCTCTATCTTCTTCCCTCTCTACCACACTCTGCCTCGCTCTGTCTCTATCTATTTCCTTTTATCTCTCTCTCTTTTCCTCTGTTCTTTTTCTCTTTCTGTTTTCCTCTGTTCTTTCTCTTTCTCTTTCCCTCTGTTCTTCCTTTCTCGTTCCCTCTCTCCCTCTCTTCTTTGTCATCAGGGATTGGAATGCAGCAACCTATTACTATGTAAATGAGACAAGGTCTCACCATGTTGCTGCTCTGTGAGTGTGTGTGTGTGTGTGACGGCGTGAGACTGTGTGTGTGTGTGTGTGTGTGTGCGTTTTCGTGTGACTGTGTGTGTGTGTGTGTGTGTGTGTGTGTGAGAGAGACAGTGTGAGACTGTGTGTGTGTGTGTGCATTCATGTGTGACTGTGTGTGTGTATGTGTGTGTGGGTGTGACAGTGTGAGACTGTAGGTGTGTGTGTATGTGTGTGTTGGTGTGACACTGTGATACTGTGTGTGTGTGTGTGTGTGTGTGTGTGTGTGTGTGTGTGTGTGTGTGTGTGTGTTTGTGACTGTGTGTGTGTGTGTGTGTGTATGTGTGTGTGTGTGTGTTACCTTGGCTTGAGAAGGTACATGTGTGAAAACTGTAAGTACTGAGTTTAGAGAAGAGGCAGACTTTTCCAGATTATAAAGAATAGTTCTACAATAACCTCTCTGCCCAGCCAAACATTCTACTACTCCCTGCATTGTAGAGGTTTAAACTAGAGGTTTAGTAGAGATTCAACTAGAGGTTTAAACTAGAGGTTTGGTAGAGTTTTACAGGTTTAGTAGAGTTTAAACTGGAGGTTTAAACTAGAGGTTTGGTAAAGTTTTAAAGGTTTAGAAGAGTTTAAACTAGAGGTTTGGTAGAGTTTAAACTAGATGTTTGGTAGAGTTGTACAGGTTCAGTAAAGTTTAAACTAGAGGTTTGGTAGAGATTAAACTACAGGTTTAAACTAGAGGTTTAGTAGAGTTTTAAAGATTTTGTAGAGTTTAAACTAGAGGTTTAGTAGAGTTTAAACTAGAGGTTTGGTAGAGTTTTAAAGGTTTAGTAGAGTTTAAACTAGAGGTTTAGTAGAGTTTAAACTAGACTTTTAGTAGAGATTAAACTAGAGGTTTAAACTAGAGGTTTAGTAGATTTTTAAAGGTTGTTAGTAGAGTTTAAACTAGAGGTTTAGTAGAGTTTAAACTAGAGGTTTAAACTAGAGGTTTGGTAGAGTTTTACAGGTTTAGTAGAGTTTAAACTGGAGGTTTAAACTAGAGGTTTGGTAAAGTTTTAAAGGTTTAGTAGAGTTTAAACTAGAGGTTTGGTAGAGTTTAAACTAGAGGTTTGGTAGAGTTGTACAGGTTCAGTAAAGTTTAAACTAGAGGTTTGGTAGAGATTAAACTACAGGTTTAAACTAGAGGTTTAGTAGAGTTTTAAAGATTTTGTAGAGTTTAAACTAGAGGTTTAGTAGAGTTTAAACTAGAGGTTTGGTAGAGTTTTAAAGGTTTAGTAGAGTTTAAACTAGAGGTTTAGTAGAGTTTAAACTAGACGTTTAGTAGAGATTAAACTAGAGGTTTAAACTAGAGGTTTAGTAGATTTTTAAAGGTTGTTAGTAGAGTTTAAACTAGAGGTTTAGTAGAGTTTAAACTAGAGGTTTAATAGAGATTAAACTAGAGGTTTATACTATAGGTTTGGTCGATTTTTAAAGGTTTAGTAGAGTTTAAACTAGAGGTTTAGCAGAGTTTAAACTAGAGGTTTAGCAGAGTTTTAAGGGTTTAGTAGAGTTTAAACTAGAGGTTTAGTAGAGTTTTAAAGGTTTAGTAGAGTTTAAACAACAGGGAAGAAGGGAGGAAGAGAGAGATGGAAGAGAGAATATGAAATCCCAGAACAATCCAGAACTGAACAGATAAAACCTTTTAACATAACAACCTTTACCAGCTCGGTTTGACGCCTTCAGAAGAACACAAGCCGGCCTCAACCCAACAGCACCAACCCGAACGTCCAATCAGGACCAGCCGTCTATGTTTTCAGTCTCCATGACGACCCTCAGCTCCTCCCAGAGAGTGTCTTTATAGGACGCCGCTGTGGCTTCACTCCATTACATATTCCTTTTCAAACCTGTGTCCTCAAAGTCACCAGCCTCGATCCAAACCTCTCCCTGGCCTCGATCCAAACCTCTCCCTGGCCTCGATCCAAACCTCTCCCTGGCCTCGGTCCAAACCTCTCCCTGGCCTCGGTCCAAACCTCTCCCTGGCCTCGATCCAAACCTCTCCCTGGCCTCGATCCAAACCTCTCCCTGGCCTCGGTCCAAACCTCTCCCTGGCCTCGGTCCAAATCTCTCCCTGGCCTCGGTCCAAACCTCTCCCTGGCCTCGATCCAAGCCTCTCCCTGGCCTCGATCCAAACCTCTCCCTGGCCTCGATCCAAACCTCTCCCTGGCCTCGATCCAAACCTCTCCCTGGCCTCGATCCAAACCTCTCCCTGGCCTCGGTCCAAACCTCTCCCTGGCCTCGATCCAAACCTCTCCCTGGCCTCGGTCCAAACCTCTCCCTGGCCTCGATCCAAACCTCTCCCTGGCCTCGATCCAAACCTCTCCCTGGCCTCGATCCAAACCTCTCCCTGCCGCGAGTTGTGCTCACCTCCAATTAGCACAGGGCAACGCAGAGAGAGAGAGAGAGAGAGAGAGAGAGGGAGAGAGAGAGAGAGAGAGTGAGAGAGAGAGAGAGAGAGAGAGAGAGAGAGAGAGAGAGAGAGAGAGAGAGAGAGAGAGAGAGAGAGAGAGAGAGAGAATGAGGAGTAAATGATGGGAGACGTGTTCATGGATGTGTGTGTGAGTGTGTGTGTGATGTCTTTTTGAGTAGTGTGTGTGTTTCTGTGGTGTTGGTGAGTCTGTGTGGTGTGTTTGTGTGGTGCGTGTATGCTGTGTGTGTGTGTGTGTGTGTGTGTGGTGTGTTTGCGAGGTGTGTGTATGTATGGTGTGTGTATGGTGCGCTTGTGAGGTGTGTGCGTGTGTATGGTGTGTCTGTGGTGTGTTTGTGAGGTGTGTGTTTAACACCATTGTGTGTTTTAGCTGCACACAGTGCAGAGAAGAGGGAATCAACAGCTTGTTAGTTGGAACTGTGAGAGAATGGTTTCTCTCTGCTTTTCACACGCTGCTGAAGACTCCTACCAGCAGAGGAACTAGACAAGACAAATATAACACCAAGCTCAGAAAACAGAACACAACCCCCCCCCCCCCTCTCTCTCTCTCTCTCTCTCTCTCTCTCTCTCTCTCTCTCTCTCTCTCTCTCTCTCTACACCCCCCCCCCCCCCCCTCTCTGTCTTTGTTTCTCTCTCTGTCAGGAGCCCTGCACCTCTCTGTTTCCCCCATGGAAGATCACCTTGTTAAGCACTGACTTGGGATCTCAAACTCCAGCAGCTCTGTTAGTGTCTCTGGGTACATACTGGCCGTTATGTTTTGTGTGCCACTGCGTGTGTGTGTGTGTGTGTGAGAGAGTGTGCGTGTGTTGGTGTGTGTGTGTGTGTGTGTGTGTTACTGTGTGTGTGTGTGTGTAAGAGGGTGTGTGTGTGTGTGTGTTACTGTGTGTGTTTGTGTGTGTGTGTGTGTCATCGTGTGTGTGTCTCTTAGCCTCTCCTCATGTCACATTGGTGTGACTGTAAAGTCTTATAATAATGTCATCTTCAAGATGTTTCTTCATTTTTCCTCTTTTCAAGTTTATCTCCCATTTCCTGCCTCCACCAATCCCAGCCCTCCAATCCCCTGCCTCCACCAATCCCAGCCCTCCAATCCCCTGCCTCCACCAATCCCAGCCCTCCAATCCCCTGCCTCCACCAATCATAGCCCCACTCTAAACATATTCTTCTCACAGCTTCCTTCCTGCCACTGAACTGAGCTCTAATTGGCCGAGCTGTCAGGCAGAGAGAAGACAAATGGTCGGTAAAGGCTGAGCTCGCTGTCCACACACACTCCCCACACACTCCACACACACTCCGCTGAGCGCTCATGGAGAGAGAGGCCTCGTTGGTTTGAGGTATTCCACATCCCGTTCGGATGAGGTGGCGTTCCGTGTTTTTCCAAACAGAGCACGCTGGCTGCATGGCTGCTCTGGAAGAGACTGGACATGAACTGCTGGGGGAAGCTGTGGAGATGACATTCTGTAACACACACCGTGACACACTCACACACACACTAACACACACACACACACACACACACACACACACACACACAGTAACACACACTCTCTCTCACACACACATAGACACACACACACACACACACACACACACACACACATACACACACACACACACAGTAATACACAGTTAAACCCCCTACACACACACACACACACACACACACACACACACACACACACACACAGTAATACACAATCAAACCCCCTACACACACACACACACACACACACACATATTATCTCAATGTATTTGATGACACATCTGGTCTCAGGCAATGCTATCAGTTCTCGACAAACACAAACAGCTCCAAAACAATGGAGCCATTGTCCAATCAGGCATCAGAACTCACAGCCTAATTAGCATACAGAACATTTGAGTGCCCCTGGCCTCATTTGCATACAGGCATGTTCTAATGCAATTTTCACCAACGATGCTATTGTCACATTAGTGAGTTCCCGGGTCCTACAGGCGACGAAAGAAATTCAGTAAAGTGTATTAAACGTTTCATGAATTAAGGATGACTTGGTTTTACTGTAGCCTACATGGTTCAGTCAGGTGGAACTAGATAACATTTGTTAGCTGTAATAGAAATCAGCATTGATCACTGCCCTGACAAGTTACACTGGCCTACACTATTATTTTGTCTGGGCGAACCAGGCGAAAATTGATTACCAATTGAAACTGTTGCGTTAACAAGCGACAGGGTCTCGTGGAGTGTTGATTCCCAGCGTTCTTGAATATTGAACACATTCCACAAATAAACATGTGACCTTCGATAAAGACCGCGGTGAGTGTTATGTCACGGTTTGGTCACACGGGCACGCTCGGACTCACACAGAAGGCTGTACCACAGAGGAGCGGCAGGATTCGTTCTCTGAGGCACACTTAGGCACGCGCAAAAAGGTCACAGTAAAAGTATTTGTAGGCTCAACCGATCTCCATCAATCATAGATGGTATTTATTCGAACAAAACAGTATAATTTGATTTTACTCAAATAGAAAGAGAACTATTTCATGTCTAAGGTCATCGCTCATCGCTGAGATTTTAGGGTAATAGAATACAACACGTATGTGGGCGCACACACACACACACACACACACACACACACACACACACACACACACACACACAGTGAAGAACTAGGCCAAAACGACTTCACCCTTTCATCATACTTGTAAGGTCTTGCTTTGAAAGTCTTAAAATGTCAATACCCCCCACCCCCAACACACACACACACACACGCACGCACACACGCACGCACGCACGCACACACACACACGCACGACTCAACCCACTTGTACAAAAGTAACACATTTCAATTTGCATTTTGTGGATTTTTTTGATTATTGTAAAACTGGTATATTTAAGTACGGTACAGTTGTGTTGCAAGCTGTGTCTCATAACAAGCCCACGACTGCTGTGAATAAAAGCCCATGCAGCCTTCTGCAGCAGGAGACAGGTCTGATAAAACTCCTTTTAAAAGCCTCGGGCAAGGCTGGGAGCTAAAAAATGCTGACTGAAAAAGAGGAAGGGACAAACAAATCAATGCAACTTTAGGGCATTCTAGGGTTCAAATCACAGCTAGACCTTCGCCTCTCAAACACGCTGAACCAGAGGGCACAAACGACGACATTTTGGGACTTATCAATTCTCACGTGCGTCGGTGTAACTAAATCCTCTCCAGTGCACTGAAAACCATCAGTAAATATAAAGAACTGAGCCACTCATGCAAAGACAGCAGGTACACGCACTAAAATATCCCAGCTTGATATTTGTGACAGGGAGCAAAGTGATTAATCAATGTTTATGAGAGAATCAAATCAGCCATGACACGGTAATTAGGGAGACAGCTCTCTCAACATGCAAGCAAGTCAATAAGGATTCCTCCAGCCTTTAAGTGGGTCCAAAATCGGACATGAAAGAACAGCCGCCTGTTAGCTCTGCCAAGCCAAGGCCAACGTGCATCTGAATAGACAGCTTAAAAAAAGCACGTACCTATAAAACATATGTAGCCTAACGTAACAATAATACATGCAAATGGTAATTGAAAATCCAGCACAACCACATTGTCCTATAAAGGCTGCACCCACACAATCATCTGTGGTAATTTCACTGGACCGCCACTTATCCATATTTTCAGGCAAAAAAAAAAAAAAATAAATAAATCATATGCAGCACCTAATGTGGCTTGGATGATCGTCGTTCTACTGCTGTTGAAACGCACTGATTCGTGTCTGTTTTTCCAGCAATTACTCATTCTCACATTTTCTTAAACGCATCTTTAAAGGCGCAATGATCACCAATCAAGCGCTCATTAAAACTCACAGAAAAGCCGGCCCACCCCCTGGGTAACAGGTGTTGGCCCGATAGTCTTAGCTGCGCGAGTTCCGGGGGAAGGGTATTCGATTACAGTGGCGGTTAGAACTACGCAAGCAATGCAGTCCGACTCACATCTGCATCACTCCGCAACGCCGTGGTTGAATCAAAAGCATCACTTCACAGTGGCCACGGGGAGAAAGCTTACAGGGTTGACGAGTTCAAAATAACATACTGTATAATTCGCAGACGTCAGCTACAGACGCCAACATAGACTACACGGTTAATAAGCTATGTTTTTTTTCATCAAAATATCACGAGAAGGCATAACAGCCATAACAGGTATCGACAACACAATTTCATTCTGTAAATAAAAACATATTATTTTCTTAAAAAAATCATTTTGGTTGTAAATAACTGTCTCTAACACTAAACACTAATATTCAGAGTCATCGTCCTAATCCAGCCATCCTAGAGGAACGTATAAAAATTGTCCACAAGGCAGTTGAGCCTAGCTCATCAACGGGGTCAGTCACTACAGGATTTGAGTGCAACAAAAATATGGGCTAGTTACAGTTACACTTAACTGGCTGATCATCAACCACAGCAAAACCGCTTAATCAGCACCAGCCTACACAAAACAACATCCTTATCACAGTATTCTCGCAAAAAAATAAAAATAAAAATGATATCGTAAAAAAAAGAAAGAAAGTAAAAAGGAGAATCCAATTTCGTGAAACTTTCGGGAGGAGAACTCCGAAGACGCAGTCATGGCAAGAAACGCTGTCTTATGTTAAACCGGAGGACGTGACACTCAAAATAATACAATTCCAAATTCAACAATAAATATACCAGCATTATATAATTAGGCTTGGTGCGAAGAATTTAGACTTCTGCACACGAGACATTTCCATTAAGATCATATTGTCTACACAACAGAATTCATATCAACCCATCCCTGAAGGCAAACGTTCTTGGTTCAAGTATCAGGCTCTATGTTATGGATAGACGTAGCTTAACTTATTTGAAGTTTCATCGCATTGCTTTGCAAGATACATAGTTGTTTACAATAAACACGCATGACTTCGCCGAAGCTCAAACAGCGTACATCAGCCACAGAAATATATATTTTGAATAATCACTTACCGCCGTTTGAAAAACGCTGATAATAAATGAAAAATGAAAACGGAGTGTGAATCCAATGGTTGCGACACGCGCACTGAGCAAGAGTAGTAGTGACTGCCTTCTCTCTCTCTCTCTCTCTCGCTCTCTCTCTCTCGCTCTCTCTCTCTCTCTCTCTCTCTCTCTCTCTTTCTCCCAATGAGCATCACCTCGCGCTCTCTCCGACTCTGGAAGTTAAAACGCCCTGAGATTGGTCGCGACACACTGGTCCATGATTAAAGGGCCAGAACACACGCGCACGCGCACGCACACACACAGACACACACACACACACACACACTCATCGAAACACACACCCACCCACAAACACACACACACACGCGCACACACACACGCACACACACACACACACACACACACACACACATTGAAACACACACAAAAAGCATTTCAAAAGAAGTAAAATTAGAGAAACACCTCTATTTCAATTAAAGTTAATCTCCCTGACAATTACACTTAACACGGTGTAGGAAGGAGGCCACAGTTTAGCGCAGTTCTCAATCATCTCGTCTGCATAAAGACAGTCCGTCTCTGGTGAGTTTGGAGATGGTTTGGTTAACCGCTCGGAGAAACTAATTACAACTTCCACACACGGTGGAGGAAGAAGGAGAAAAGAGAACACGCACTGAGAGTGGAAATTGAGCGCGGTTATGTGAGATTGTCAGTGAAGACATTTAAATCAGAGAGAATGTGTGTCTAGAGAAAGTGAAATGTCAGGACCTAAACGCTTCTCCCCTCAGAGTGAGGGTGTGTAACAGGGGGTTGGACTCACCCAGTGACGTGCAGTTCATCTCAACACACACACACGGACATTACTAAACATGGAGGAAAGGGCTTTGAAAGGTGTAACTACAATAATCACCTGCCACGCAAAAAAAACAAAAAACAATCCCCTCCGCTCATTATCGCTGACGTTTCAAACAGAACTCAGAATGAATGAGGTTAGTGTTTCTGCTCTTCTGCTCTCTCATTGTGGTTGTCTGGCCAGAGGGGAATTCCAAACGCCCCCTCTGTCTGGTCTAGTTGATCTGATTCTATGGTCCCTTCTCCCCGGTGAGAGGAACTCTGTGTCCGCCTTCACTACCTCAGCAGGGATCCCCACTAACTAATGAAATCCCCTCCCCACACACACACACACACACACACACACACACACACACACACACACACACACACACACACATACACACACCGGTCTGTCTCAATGGCAGCATCAGTGAGTAACTGAGTAACTGAGTGGCTAAGCAGGGGTTGATATATTAAGCATGTTGAATGGACATTGCCGGCCTGGGGGGTCCACTCCCACACAGCCCCCCCCCCCCCCCCCCAGTCTATCCCCCTGGCCTTGCCCCCTCTCCCCCAGTCTCAGCCTGCACCCCCCCCCCCCCCCCCCCCCCCTCCCCCCCTTCCCCCCAGTCTCTCCCCTGTCTCTTGGTCTGTGCCCCCCCCCCCCCCCCAGTCTCTCCCCTGTCTCTTGGTCTGTGCCCCCCCCCCAGTCTCTCCCCTATCTCTTGGTCTGTGCCCCCCCTCCCCAGTCTCTCTCCTATATCTTGGTCTGTGGTCTAGCTGGGCCTTGCCTACAAAGGACCTCCATTGATACATTTAGATCTGAGAGAATTTGTGGCTTTGGTGTAATTGAGAAAGTTTCAGTGTGGTTCTTTCAAAAGGTTAGATTAGGCCACTCTGATTTTGTTAAATCCTTTCTTCCAATCCTTTGAAATCAGGAGGGCAGGAATACTCCAGGGCTGAATTAGTCCTATGTCCAACTAAGATGGAGAGAGGACATATGGGGATGTTAAGGAAACACACACACGTACATGCACACACACACACACACGCACACACGCGCACACACACGCACACACACACGCACACACACACACACAATAAAACACACAAACAAGAAAGAGAGGGAGTGCAAGAGAGCAAGAAAGAAAGTGTGTGAGAGAGAGAGAGAGAGAGAGAGAGAGAGAGAGAGAGAGAGAGAGAGAGAGAGAGAGAGAGAGAGATAGATAGAGAGAGAGAGTGAGAGAGAGTCTTTAATTACTATAACACCATAACTGGTCTGGAATTCAAGACAAAGCCATTGGCTTTGCAATCCCAAACAAGCCTGACGCCAAGATGACATTATAAGTGAATGTTTGAATATAGTAATGACAAATGTCAGGGTGCCAGACTGAAATTGTTTCATATAATCCTCGGTGTAGGTTATGTTCCTTAAGTTTGAAACCAAGCTGTGACTCAGCTGTTTCCAAAAGTTGAGACAAGCTAGAGACCACATCGATTCTCTTATTACATTAATTGACACAAAACATATCGAAAATTTAGGATGAAGTGCTCATCTATAAATCACTTCAAAGTGGCTTAGGTGGTAATATCAAGGGGAAAAGTGAAATTGTAGTGTGTGCATCTTGAAACGGTGTACAATACATTTTTCACGTAAAAGTGAAACTGCATATTTTAACCCTGTGTATCTTGAGGGCTTACTGTACAGTCTGCTTCAAAGGAAGGCCTACCAGAAAGCCTAGCCATTTTACCTACATTACGTTTAACATGGGCTCTGAAAGTAAACCTATAAAAGACCAAGATGGTGATCTCCCAGAAAAGGTCCAAGTACCAGGAAACTGATTTTAAACTTGATGACATCCAGCTGGTCCTGGGGATTAATTCCCCCAGATATCACAACACCTCAGGACCATCCTAAGGTGATCTGGACCACCCAAACTATAACTAAACAAAGAGAAAATGACATATCATATTGGAAAGAATCAACAAAATGTCTAAGTAAACTTGTTCTCTATTTGGCACTAAACAGACAGTACACAATGGCAGACTACCTGACCTCTGTGACTGACAGAAAACTGAGAAAATCCTTGACAAGGTCCAGACTCAGTGAGCACAGCCTGGCCATAGACACAGGCCGTCACAGACAGACCTGGCTGCACAGGGAGGACAGGCTGTGTTCACTTTGCTCCCAGGGAGGACAGGCTGTGTTCAATTTGCTCCCAGGGAGGACAGACTGTGTTCACTTTGCTCCCAGGGAGAGGTGGAGACAGAGCTTCACTTTCTTCTAAAGTGTGATGAATACAAACTAATTTGAAAAACCTTGTTTCCTAAATGTCCAAGCATTTGTTCAAAATGTTATGAATATTATGATAGAATAAAATAAATACAAATAAAATAAAAAGATAAGCAGATAATAATTTTTTGTTGTTGCAATATTTACAATGTGTGTTACAACAGGTGTGTGTTGTTATTACGTGGCTGTTTATTTTTGAATGTATGCTTTGTCAATATTTACTTTGTAATCTCATGCCAATAAAGCACCATTCATTGCATTGCGAGGTATAGAAAGAGAAAGATATATACAGTATACGTACATATATATATATATATATATATATATATAAAGATTTGTCTCTTACAGCATTGGAGTTCCTCTTACAGCATTGGAGTGCAAAAGGCTCCTTAATGACAGATGAAGCAGAGGAAGGAAAGGGCACATAGACATACTCGCTCCTAATTGGAGCAATCAAAGGCTGCAATTATGAAATGAAGAAACAAACGATAAATAAAAGCCTGGTATGTGTGTGTGTGTGTGTGTGTTTGTGTGTGTGTGCATGTGTGTGTGTGCGTGTGTGTGCGTCTGTGTGCGTGCATGTGTGTGTGTGTGTGTGTGTGTGTATCCATGGGAAGTCTCGCCGCTGTGCACACAACCATGATGCTCCCAGCCATAGGGCTTGTGGAATGTACCAGAGAGAGAACATATCTTATAGAAAAATCAATAATAAAGAGTTTAAGTGAAGCATCACAAGCATTACAAAGCAAGCAGGGCAGTAACTTCTCATACGCTTTCCTTTACAACATATTCACTTTTTATATTTATACGACATATTCACCTCTGACCTGCCATTCAGCCAGCAGTGTCATCCCACCGATGGTACAGAAGGCAAATCAGGTGTTCTTGCCCTTACTACAACTTTAAATACATTATAAAAATGGCCTCTGTGCCACAAGCCCCCCCCCACCCCCCCCCCCCCACCCCCACCCCACCCCATCCCCCACGTTCCCCCTGATTAAAGAATGTATCTCAGTGAACATTTCCCAGGATTCCCTGCAGCTTAAGACAGGAACCCTCTGATCCGCCTTAAATCAGTTACAGCATATTTGACCCATGGCTTACCATATTCCAACGGACTTTATCCCAGGACAACGTCAGCGGGAAGATCTACAATGCCGGTCGACCTACAGGTCAGACCTAGGAAACGTGTTTTTAAATCGTTTCAAAATTCCTACTTCCACAACTTTACTCACAGAGAAGTAAAGACATTTAAATAGAGGGGAAGAGTTGAACACTGCCTGTTGAAGATTGAATACAATTGCTCCTTATTAACAAACAGACGGACGGATGGACGTAGGCTGCTGCAGTGAATATTGAAAGAATTTAGTATTTCACCCTAAAGAGACTTACACAACAACAACAACAATTACAGTCTAAATCTGTCTGTCTCTCTGTCTGTCTGTCTGTCTGTCTGTCTGTCTGTCTGTCTGTCTGTCTGTCTGTCTGTCTGTCTGTCTGTCTGCCTGTCTGCCTGTCTGTCTGCCTGTCTGCCTGTCTGCCTGTCTGCCTGTCTGTCTGTCTGTCTGTCTGTCTGTCTGTCTGTCTGTCTCTCTGCCTGGCTATCTGTCTGTCTGCCTGTCTGCCTGTCTGTCTGAACAATGGGGGGGTTATGGGGTGAGGAGGGTGATATTATGGGGTGAGGTGGGTGATATTAGGGGGTGAGGTGGGTGATATTAGTGGGTGAGGTGGGTGATATTAGGGGGTCAGGAGGGTGATATTAGGGGGTGAGGTGGGTGATATTAGGGGGTGAGGAGGGTGATATTAGGGGGTGAGGAGGGTGATATTAGGGGGTGAGGAGGGTTATATTAGGGGGTGAGGTGGGTGATATTAGGGGGTGAGGTGGGTGATATTAGGGGGTGAGGAGGGTGATATTAGGGGGTGAGGTGGGTGATATTAGGGGGTGAGGTGAGTGAGTTTAGGGGGTGAGGTGGTAAATAGATTATAACACCATCAGACCAGTACATAACTACAGTCTAGTAGATTCCTAGATTACTAAATTAATCTGTAATTAATCTGTATTAATATATTGCCAAAATATATTACATTTTTCCTTGAAAAAAAGTATGCTTGCAGCCTGCATAGGAAGGATAAGAGATAGGGGACGGAGGAGAGAAGAATGGGTGGAAGAGAGAGGTGGAGGGTGAGAGAGAGGAAGGAGAGGAGAAATAAGAGAGAGAGAAGGAGGGAGGAGATAGACAGACTCTAAAGGGTTAAACTGGACCCATTCCACAGACAGACTCTAAAGGGTTAAACTGGACTCATTCCACAGACAGACTAAAGGGTTAAACTGGACCCATTCTACAGACAGACTCTAAAGGGTTAAACTGGACTCATGCCACAGACTGACTCTAAAGGGTTAAACTGGACCCATTCCACAGACAGACTCTAAAGGGTTAAACTGGGCCCATTCCACAGACCATAATACTCTGTTCCTCAGACAGGCAAAAGACACTGAGCACTCATAAAACACATAAGCCCTCTTTGGTCCATTTGAATGTAGGGGATCCTGCTCCAAGCTGAGGATCTAGAGAGCAGGCTTACAAGCCCCCCTGGGGGGAGGCCAGATGGACACCCCCCACTGATATCAAGCACTCCCAATGGAGCGACCACTGTCCCGCCCACACTCAACATGTCTGACAACCCATTCAGATATCAAGCACCCCCAATGCAGCTTCCACTGTTCTGCCCACACTCATCATGGCTGCTAACCCACTCAGATACCAAACCCATTCCCGTCCCGCCCACACTCATCATGGCTGCTAACCCACTCAGATACCAAACCCATTCCCGTCCCGCCCACACTCAACATGGCTGCTAACCCCACGGTAGGATTGCCTGTTTGATTCAGTCCCAGACACCCTTAAGGGCCACATATTAAAAGTTATATTTAAACAGAATCTTACATAACCAGCTCTGTTTACATCCAATAACAGATGCAGATACCTAACCCAGCCCGGCACAGCACTGCCTGGTTCAGCCCGGGTTCATTCTGCAGTGTAAAAACACCCTAACCCCAAAGGTACGGCACGGTACAGCACGGCCTGGTTAGAGCCTCAGTCTGCAGTGTAAAAACACCATTTCCCAGAGGCGCGTGTGGCTCAGCGTCTGAGCGCAGGCTGCAGAGCTCTAGCAGGGCCAGGACTCTCTGCCTTGATAATGCCCGACTCTGGGTGTCTGCCATTAATCTAGTCGTCGCGCGCGTTGCCAAGGACAGATTATGGAGTGACATCATTCCAGAGGGGCGAGCGAGGAGGGAAGGCCACGGAGGCTTGGAGGTTGCCCTGGGAGACGACCCCCCACAGCGGCCGTGACCTCCACGCACGCACCTGGCGCTCACCGCGGCCTTGACCAGCGTTGGCTCATTTCTGTGAGTCATATTTATATATTTTTTAAACTACAAGTTGAGGGATTGCCTGTGCACTTAGGAGAGCTTCCTGTCCGACTGAAAATCCCTTTCCACCAGCCAGCGGTGTAGGGGGGGGAGGGAACACGGCCCTCTTTTAAATAAGACCCACTCCTCCACTCTGCAGTCTGAATGAGCCCTGGAACAATGCCAGCCAAAGCAAATAAACACATCTCTGTTTGCGGCCATGGAGAAGCAGTTTGAAGAGGACATGTTGAGACCAGGGCATGGGAGGGCTCTGTTGGCTAGCGGGAGCTCTTGCAGGTGTTGGCGGGGTGTAAATCCTAAATCTTGGGACTTGAGGGGTTTAATCTCTCCTCAGACGACCGTCCACACACACACACACACACACACACACACACACACACACACACACACACACACACCCCCACAGGCAGACAGCAGACAGACTGGTAACCAGTGCAGTGAATATCTCCCCTGTGAACACATGCCACGTCGGCTCAGTTTAACTCCCAGGGAACATAACGATTGTGATGATGAAACAGGACACCAGCCAGCAGACTCTTCTTCTTCTTCAGTGGAATAAAGATGTTCCTGCCTGTTGGATAATGGATTCAAGGTCATGCTGTGAGGAGACACCAACTGTTGTCATTATGTTTACACCTCATCGCAATTACTGGAGGAGAGACAGTCTGCAGACAAACAAAAAACAATAATGATTTTATTAACGTTTTTACAGCAATAAGCACCATGTGCAGCGTGGCCACAGTATAACCCTGCCATCACTAAATTAAAAATACTTTTTTGTTTGAACGTTTTACTGATCCTGAGTTTCAGTTCTCGGCCACTTCCCCTTCCTCTCCCAACAGACAACAGAGAAGAGACCAAACACACACACACAATGGCAGGAATGCTGAGGGCCACTGTTTTACAATGCTTTACAGTGGTTTACAACGCTTTACAACACACATAAACAGACAGGAACCCCAATAATGTTTTTTGTTTACCATGAATGGCAGTCAACTATTGCTGAGGCAGAGAAAATTGTTTCCCACACTTTAAGGTTTTAAGCTCTGAATACACACCTATAGTACGCAAAATAATATAAATATATAATATAAATATATCTACGTCTATAGTACTTAAGATAGTATAAATATATAATATAAATATATCTACGTCCATTGAACACAAAAGAATTGTATGATATAATATAAATATATCTACATGTATAGTACACAAAACAGTCTGAATATATAATAAAAAAAAATTTACACCTGCGGTTCAAAAAATACGTCGAGCATTAGCTAATATGGTCATTCACACATGAATGGAAGTGTTCAGCTAATGTATCTGTATAGCTGTGAGTCTATTTGGTAACACGTGCTGTGTTATGTCTCCAGTCTGTCTGTTCTGCTCTGTTCTAGATCTGTGTACGTTAGGCCCTTCAGTGTGTCTATTCTGCTCTGTTCTAGATCTGTGTATGTTACGCCCTTCAGTGTGTCTGTTCTGCTCTGTTCTAGATCTGTGTACGTTAGGCCCTTCAGTGTGTCTGTTCTGCTCTGCTCTAGCTCTATGTCCCTCAGGGTACCAGCTTCATATCAGTGCCACCATCTGCATGCCAGGTCAACCATCTCATCAGCCTGACTGACCCTGACCTGACATATGTCCTGCGCAGCCAATCACAGCGCTCCATTGACACTTCCTGCTTCCTGTCCCCTGCTCATTTCCTGTCTGTCTGCAGACATTATTACGTCGCTCTGTCACTCATCCTTCCTGAATCAGCAGCTTTTTTATTCCATCCGAAAACAAGAGACTGTCTTTTCCCTGTACCTTTCAATAAATCTTTTCTCTCCTTTGAACTGTTTCAACCGGCGATGGCATGAACACATTAGTGGGGACTCTGAGCCGTTCAGACCAACACCAGCACCAAGGGGTCTCCCACGGCAACACATCCATTCATGGTTTAATTACAGGGGCCATAACTCTTACTCTGCAATTCTATGATTCTTAACATGAACCCTAACTATTATAATCTCACTTCAAACCACTACTTAGGTTCTATCAAATCAATGTAATTGTAGCTTATTATCAGGGAATACGTCTAAACGTTTATCTTAAGGGTTGTAAGAATGTTTCATCACCAGCTCTGAACAGCGAGAATCCTGTCACCGCGGGAACAGGAGGACAGGGAGCTTCAGCTGGCTGGTCAGCTCCTTAGAGGGAAGGACAAACACACACACACACACACACACACACACACGCACACACACACATACACACAAATGCGCACACACACACACACACACACACACACACACACACACACACACACACACACACACACACACACACACACACACACACACACACACACACACACACACACACACACACACACACACACAGCGGGCTCTGTCTGTTGTGTCCCAGTGCCAGCCTGTTTGTTTCTTAACTAACACAGAGTATTGATCTATTGATTGGCACTGTTCCTCTTATCTCCCTGGCTGGGATGGACTAACACAGTGGCCTGTTGTAACGGCCTGTCACTCTAACTCAATCAGAGAGAGAGAGAGAGAGAGAGAGAGAGAGAGAGAGAGAGAGAGAGAGAGAGAGAGAGAGAGAGAGAGAGAGAAAGAAAGAAAGAAAGAAAGAAAGAAAGAAAGAAAGAAAGAAAGAAAGAAAGAAAGAAAGAAAGAAAGAAAGAAAGAAAGAAAAATAGAGATAAAGCAAATCAGGAGATAAAGAGGAGTAACTAAATAAGTAAGCAGAGAACGTTAAATATTCATTGCTTGGTGAGGAGGACTCTTTCTGGCCGACAGGGCACTGGCACTGGGGGCCATTTTGAAATCCTATCTCTCACATGTGGCTCCTCCTGGCTCCCACAACAAACCACTCTGCTCTCTGCTTTATCACCCATCAGTAGCTGCTGTTTGTATTACTCAAAGAAGCCAGCTGATCGAAGTCGAATTCTTTACTCCGTCGGCACGAGCAAACTTCTCCTATTGTGGCCGTCTCTGA
>CM030189.1:1082500-1097500 GCA_017639675.1 Aplochiton taeniatus
CACACACACACACACACACGGTGTATTTGAGAGAAAAGCACCAATAAACACCACCTTTCTGAGTGTTCCAGCGTTCTGCTGTATTTCCACTCCATTGATTAAACACAACGCCTGCCTTAGCCTTGCTGGATAATCAGCCTCTGTTGTCAGGGTGGTCACCCATGGTAAGGACCCACGTACAGAATAGGAAAAGTAACTGAAAGCTTGCAAAAAACGTGGAACAAAACAACCGCCAACAATCTAGGACTGTAAAGTTTGGTTTGTTGGTTCTTTGTGTACACAGGACGATGATGGGGTGAAGGACAGGGACCAGGGAGGGGGCAAAGGACAGGGACCAGGGAGGGGGCAAAGGACAGGGACCAGGGAGGGGGCAAAGGACAGGGACCAGGGAGGGGGCAAAGGACAGGGACCAGGGAAGGGGCAAAGGACAGGGACCAGGGAGGGGGCAAAGGACAGGGACCAGGGAGGGGGGGGCAAAGGACAGGGACCAGGGAGGGGGTAAAGGACAGGGACCAGGGAGGCAACGTAAACAGACACAGGTGAATTCACAGGGGGGATCCAGGATGCTAACGAGACAGGGCAGGACAATTAGGAAGGAGGAGCAGAGTCCGGACATTTGTTTCATTTATTCATTGAATTGTAAGCATTTGCTTCATATAGTAATCTAATTATAATTCTGTTTTATATGAATTATGAGTCTTTATTCCATATAGTAATTTAATTATAAGTATTTGTTTTATATGAATTATGAGTCTAGGTTTCATATAGTAATTGAATTATAAGTCTTTGTTTCAAATATTGATTGAATTATGAGTCTTTGTTGATATGAATTATGAGTCTTTGTTTCATATAGTAACTTAATTCTAAGTCTTTTTTTAAGTCTCTTTCTGTCTCTGTCTCTGTCTCTGTCTCTGTCTCTGTCTCTGTCTCTCTCTCTCTCTCTCTCTCTCTCTCTCTCTCTCTCTCTCTCTCTCTCTCTCTCTCTCTCTCTCTCTCTCTCTCTCTCTCTCTCTCTCTCTCTCTCTCTTTCTGTCATCATCACCATTAGACACACTCCCGGGTCTCGAAACCCTGTTCTCCTCACACCAATATTCCTCTCTGTATGTGTCAGGGTGTGTGTGTGAGGGTGGTGGAATGTGACCAGGTGTGTGTGTGTGTGTGTGTGTGTGTGTGTGTGTGTGTGTGGTTGAATGTGAGTGAGTGTGACAGTGAGAGGTTTGAATGCTAGTCAGGTTTATAAGTATTATATTTAATATCAACTTGTGAATATGATGCTTGAGAGAGACATGCTTGCAGGCTTTCTCAAAAATGTCATGCATACTGGGCGTTTGTGTTTGTGTAATTGTTCATGTGTGTGTGTGTGTGTGTGTGTGTGTGTGTGTGTATGTGTGGTGTGTGTTTTTTTGTTCGCGTGTGTGTGTGTGTGTGTGCATATTTCCATGTGTATTTTTATTTTGTCTTGCGAAACTCTAGATCTTAAGATAGACATAAGGAAGAGAGGTTCATAAGCAGCAGCACCTTTTCCTCGTAGAGAATGTTTCCTCTCATTTCAATGTGTCAGTCATTTTGAGAGTAGAGGACTCTTTGTTTGTTGAAGATTGTCCTGGGGCAAACCCCAGGGGGGGGGACAGAGTTACATATAAAAGATTTTAAAGGACACAATGATTCACTTTACAGACAGTAGGTCCCTTTCATCTCAACTGCTTCTCCCTCTCTTTCCTCCCTCTCTCCTCTCTCTGTCTTTCTCTTTCCTCCCTCTCTCCTCCTTCTCTTTTTCTTTGTTCCCCTCCCTCCTCCCTCTCTCCTCCTTCTCTTTCCTCCCTCTCTCCTCCTTCTCTTTCTCTTTCCTCCCTCTCTTTCCTCCCTCTCTCCTCCTCTTTCTCTTTCCTCCCTCTCTCCTCTCTCTGTCTTTCTCTTTCCTCCCTCTCTCCTCTCTCTGTCTTTCTCTTTCCTCCCTCTCTCCTCTCTCTGTCTTTCTCTTTCCTCCCTCTCTCCTCCTTCTCTTTCTCTTTCCTCCCTCTCTCCTCCTTCTCTTTCTCTTTCCTCTCTCCTCCTCTTTCTCTTTCCTCCCTCTCTCCTCCTTCTCTTTCCTCTCTCCTCCTTCTCTTTCTCTTTCCTCCCTCTCTTCTCCCTCTCTCTCTTTGTTCCCCATGTTCTCTCCTCCTCCCCATGCCTTCTCTTCTAACACATTCTTTTAGCACGTTCAAGTGAACAGGAAGTACTGCAGGAGTGAGCAATAAAGTGCTTTTTGAATTCAAATCCTCTCTCTCTTTCCTCCTTCTCTCTCTCTCTCTCTCTCTCTCTCTCTCTCTCTCTCTCTCTCTCTCTCTCGTTTCCACGTTCCATCTGTCTGTCCCTCACACAATCACCCCCCCTCCACACACGCACACACACACTGGTGTCTGATCAATCACACCCACAAATCCACACGTACTGAACTACACTCTAAAGATGTTCAAACTGTCTGTAAAGTTTACTATTTCTCTCTGAAGATGTTCAAACTGTCTGTAAAGTTTACTATTTCTCTCTGAAGATGTTCAAACTGTCTGTAAAGTTTACTATTTCTCTCTAAAGGTGTTGAAACTGTCTGTAAAGTTTACTATTTCTCTCTGAAGGTGTTCAAACGGTCTGTAAAGTTGACCATTTCTCTCTGAAGGTGTTTCACCAGTCCTGATAGTTTCCTCTCTAAAGATGTCCAAACTGTCCGTAAAGTTGACCATTTCTCTCTGAAGGTGTTTCACCAGTCGTTATAGTTTCCTCTCTATCCTTCCGGCTGTTTTAATTGAGACAGAATCTTTGTTGCTCCGTCATCGTCAGTGCTATTTCCTCAAACAGAATGACAGCTTGTCACGCCGATCAAAACTCACAAATGTAGAGGGCGGTTTTGTGTTAAATAACTTTCCTCGTCACCATGGAAACCTTGTATCGCCGCGGACTATAGATATCCACGGAGACGGAGCACACCTGTCACTCTCTCATTGGCTGGGACCGCAGATTTGATTGACTTCCCAGATTCTTCCACAAATGAAAATAGAACCTCAAACAACTGCAACTGTTTGCAAACAAATCACTTTGCAACGTGGTGGAGAAAATATGCGTCCACCGTCAGCTGAACGAGACTACACTCCGAGAGGGAACATTAGAAATCTCTGACAGGCCGGGTGGAATGTGCTCCACGGAATGATTTGATCCCTAAAGCTCCTGGTAGGATGTGTATGGGGGGAAGTGCTCCGATTTACCAGGCCTTCCCCCGCTCACAAAACCAACTACCCCCAACCGCCAAATCTCACTGCCATTAGACTTAGAGTGAACTATGGGAGAGCCCATGTTGTATTCACGTCTGTTGAGACGGTTACCGCGGCAGCAGAGAACTAAAAGGTCCTCACACACCACCTGGAGCTATCTTCACCACCTCTTTGTCCAAACGAGGAGCTTCATGAGAGAGGTGCTAACCAATCTATTTCTAATCACTGCTTATACCTGGTGATATTTGAAGAGAGCAGAGAGCAGAGGGGAATAGTGGAGGACTCGTGGAAAACATTATGTATGGTGCTGTGTCACACACACACACACACACACACACACCTCACAGTGTCCCTGCGGTGTTCAGATAGGTCCTTTAAGAGACAGAGGGGCTGTAACAGAGAGGATTTGCCTTCCTGCCTTGACTCCAGTGTAGTCTTACCCTCCTCCACACTCTGTCTGTCTGTCTGTCTGTCTGTCTGTCTGTCTGTCTGTCTGTCTGTCTGTCTGTCTGTCTGTCTGTCTGTCTGTCTGTCTGTCTGTCTGTCTCTCTCTTTCTCTCATCCCTTCTTTTCCCTTTTTACAGGCTGTTCTTAATCTCTCCCTTTCTCTTCCTGCCTCTCTTAATTTGTTTTAGCGTTTCGAAATAAATTACAGCCTTAGCAACCGTAAAAAGACAATGAGTTAAAAAGAATTGGTAACCATAGTGATAACCACAGATGATTGTGGGCATTGTGGTCTTACTGCAACATCACTGGATGCAATCACACAGGCCTGCAGAAAAGAAAATACACAGAGAGGATCTACAGCCTGATTACAATTTATAGATCTATGATATCTACTTCATATGTCTATAATATCTACTTTATATATCTATAAGATCTACTTTATATATCTATAATATCTACATCCTGATTACACTTTAGAAATCTATGATATCGACTTCATATATCTATAATATCTACTTTACATATCTATAAGATCTTTGTCCTAATTACACTTTGTACTGTATGTCACCCCAACTCAGAGGGGAAAACACACAGGGGATTCAAGGTGTGTGTGGCGTGTACGTGTGTGTGAGAGAGAGATAGAGAAATAGAGTTCCAAGAAAAGATCAATTCTGCAGTGTTTAGTCCATCCCCAATCAAGACAGAGACACTGCGGCCTCTAACTGCCCCTGACAGAGCTCCCCCTGGAGCAGAGGGGCTGGAAACCCAGCGCACCTACCTGTGCAATAGTCAGTTCACTGTTGTGGTTCTCTGACTATCAAGTGGAAAGGTAGCAATGCTAAATGTTTGGATGGTTTTGCAACATTTCTATTCACATCTTAACCCAGTGTAGAATAAACCATTTCAAACCGGCCATTGTTTTTGCATGTTTGTTGGTATTGTAGGCATCCAACTAACTTTTGTTGGAACAGCAAAAACCTTTATAATCAAGACGGCCATCAAGTGACGAAAATAAGAAAACTATGAACTGGACACCAGACACAACAAAGAGAAAAGAAGTCAACTATCGACCTATACTAATTTAGTCATTAGGGGGGGGGGGGGGGGGGGGGGGGCTATCAAGGAGATGAAATTCTCCAAAACGTAGGATGGATTTCTTTTTCAATAAAATGATCAACCGTAATGTGTGCGGTGGAGGGTTAATGGATTAATTCGTTGGTGTATGAATGTCAATATGCCTCCGTTCGCAGTGTTTCCTTTGAAGCTTCACGTACATAATGTGATTAATCAAATAAGGTGTTTTTAATAGGGTTAGGCTTTTAATAGGTCTGAAGTAATCAAGGCAATCTGTCAAGACAAAAACAAATAATAACACAACCACAAGTTCTTCTTTTGATAATAACAATGCAAAATAAGACTTTTAGATTTGGACTGCCGTTAAACACCCCTTAAGCTCTGTCATTCAGTGTTAAAGGTGAACCGAGTCTCTCCACACCAACTACAGCCAACCTTGGACCTCGGTTAAATGTTGAACTATCCCTTTAAATGTGAATAGGGCACTGCTGCAGCAGAGAAACCGTCTCAGTCAGTCGCGTAAAATAATGAATAATAAGAAGGCTTATAATAATAGTGACTATTATTCACTATTAATGTGAGGAGATATCAGCATCTTACTATCAAGGCCGTTGGAAAAACCTCACTCACTCTCTCCCACTCCATCTCTCCTTATAATAATCTACTTTATCTAATGATGGAGCTCTCACACACACACACAAATACACACACACACACGCACACACAGTAAGAATTACACTCATGTTGACAGGCTCGCCAAGCCATTTCAAATGAATGATCATTTGTCGTATTACTTTAGAAAATGTAATCAGCTCAAAGGAAGCTTATAGTGTGTGTGTGGTGGGCTTCATACAGAAATAGTGTTTTCCAGACCATAAATCAATATCTATGAAGGTGTGATTAAAGGGAAGCAAAGGCGACGTGTGTTATTAAAAAAGTAGCGTCCATATATCTCACTTTGTTAGGCTGTGATGGATTCATTACCAAATACAGAATGGGATCTTTACAGCCTTAACAGCTAAACTGACAGCTGTAATTAGATGAAATACCTGGAACCCGTCAATAACACTTTCTCAGAATATTACTGTAAGCTGTGTTGAGGTACAGACAGACAGACAGACAGACAGACAGACAGACAGACAGACAGATAGATAGATAGATAGATAGATAGATAGATAGATAGATAGATAGATAGATAGATAGATAGATAGATAGATAGATAGATAGATAGATAGATAGATAGATAGATAGATAGATAGATAGATAGATAGATAGATAGATAGATAGATAGATAGATAGATGCAAGTACAACATAATAACATGAGCTATATGTTCAATGGTCTGATGAGGAAATGATCTTCATAATGTCCAAATGATGAATTGGTCACTCGGATGACATGAACATGAAGATCTGTTGTTGAGGATGGTGGTGGAAAATGAAATAGTCTAGATCCAGAAATGAGGGCTAGTCACAGGAAAAAACTGATAATGCTTCTGAAAACTGTTTATTTCAAAACTTGGTGTTTATTGATTCCCTTGCACAAGCTGAGGAGATCTAGTGAAATATTAACTTATTATAAATAACATAAAGGTTCCATTGAAGGATGATGAAGGGAATTAGATTTCTCTGTCTCCCCAAAAATATTCTTAACAATAAAGGATTCAGAATTTCTTGTTTAATGAATCTCATTTTATAAAGCAGTTTTCTTAGTGAATGCAAAGATCCTTGGAGAAAATCTGTTGATAATCATTTCAACGACCTATTACTACTGCCCCCTCCTCGCAACACACACACACACACACACACACACACACACACACACACACACACACACACACACACACACACACACACACACACACACACACACACACACACACACACAGGTCATGTTTTAGTATGGCCTCCAGATGGTCCTCCACCCTATCCTGGCTGAGTGCTGCCATATGTCTCCCCATTGATCTCTGCGCCTGACTGCTTGGTTTAGGCACTCTCAGAGGTCAAAGGCCACCGAGGTGTTCACCACTAACGAGTCTTAAATTACAGCCGTTGGATTGCTCTTAATTGGTTCCACTTGAGCCACGCAGAGCTGATTATTGAGCATCAGGTGATTATTGATTCTTATGGAATGGATTGGGTTGCCATGTTGGATAGAAGGCAGTCCAAAGCAATTCCTTTCCAAGATAAACATTTGGCAGACGAACACTGTCCTTTCTAGAAGAAACCAATCCTTTAATAAAACCAACCTCGGATTGGATTGTTCACTTAAAACACGCCAAAACAGACTCCTCTCAAAAACACAACTTTCTAGAAGAAACCAATCCTTTAATAAAACCAACCTCGGATTGGATTGTTCACTTAAAACAAAACAGACTCCTCTCAAAAACACAACTGCCGTTTCTTCCTTTGAATATGTTGAATTATTATCTCTGTCATAATATCACACAACAACTAATTCAATTATCTCTGTCATAATATCACACAACAACTAATTCAATTATTTCTGTTGAAATGTTGCTTTCTTTGGGAGGTTTTACTTTGAAGGTAATAGTGCTTTTGTTCATTCCTCTCTGTGCAGTCTCAGAACCCACAAAGTATTCATTTCATTGTTCAAAGGGCTTGGCCCAGTGCAGGACCAGGAACCGCAATGAACAGCAACAATAATAATAATGAAGCTTAATACGGCAAACATAAAATGATGCCTTCACTGTATTCAAACGATAGCATGGAGGCCAACTTATATACAACTTTAACTAAACACACGCACACACACACACACACACACACACACACACACACACACACACACACACACACACACACACACACACACACACACACACACACACACGGCTCCCTAAATGAAGTCCCTGACCCTGGCTGACACAATGAGGAGGAAATTGAATCGTCCAGAGGAACTCTGCCCCATTAGATGGATTAGAGGCATTGATGCTGCACACGCTACTGATCAGCCACACACACACACACACAAACACACACACACACACACACACACACACACACACACACACACATTGTGAGGGACAATGGTTTTGAAAGTGACTCATTGGTGCCCTGAATAACCCCCCCCCCCCCCCTTTAGCAGAAAGCCCCTCTGTGATCCAGGGTGGTCTGGAGAGGATTCCAACCTCCCACAAATCCTCCTCTTCACATCGCAGAAAACCTCCTCTCTTCTCTCTGTGTGTAGTTTAGACCTCCTCTCTCCTCTCTGTGTAGTTTAGACCTCCTCTCTCCGCTCTGTGTAGTTTAGACCTCCTCTCTTCTCTCTCTGTGCCGTTTAGACCTCCTCTCTCCTCTCTGTGTAGTTTAGACCTCCTCTCTCCTCTCTGTGTAGTTTAGACCTCCTGTCTCCTCTCTGTGTAGTTTAGACCTCCTCTCTCCTCTCTGTGTAGTTTAGACCTCCTGTCTCCTCTCTGTGTAGTTTAGACCTTCTCTCTCCTCTCTGTGTAGTTTAGACCTCCTCTCTCCTCTCTCTGTGTAGTTTAGACCTCCTCTCCTCTCTCTGTGTAGTTTAGACCTCCTCTCTCCTCTCTGTGTAGTTTAGACCTCCTCTCTCCTCTCTGTGTAGTTTAGATCTCCTCTCTCCTCTCTCTGTGTAGTTAAGACCGCCTCTCTCCTCTCTCTGTGTAGTTTAGACCTCCTCTCCTCTCTCTGTGTAGTTTAGACCTCCTCTCTCTGTGTAGTTTAGACCTCCTCTCTCCTCTCTCTGTGTAGTTTAGACCTCCTGTCTCCTCTCTGTGTAGTTTAGACATCCTCTCCTCTCTCTGTGTAGTTTAGACCTCCTCTCTCCTCTCTGTGTAGTTTAGACCTCCTCTCTCCTCTCTGTGTAGTTTAGACCTCCTCTCCTCTCTCTGTGTAGTTTAGACCTCCTCTCCTCTCTCTGTGTAGTTTAGATCTCCTCTCTCCTCTCTCTGTGTAGTTTAGACCTCCTCTCCTCTCTCTGTGTAGTTTAGACCTCCTCTCTCCTCTCTGTGTAGTTTAGACCTCCTCTCTCCTCTCTCTGTGTAGTTTAGACCTCCTCTCCTCTCTCTGTGTAGTTTAGACCTCCTCTCCTCTCTCTGTGTTGTTTAGACCTCCTCTCCTCTCTGTGTAGTTTAGACCTCCTGTCTCCTCTCTGTGTAGTTTAGACCTCCTCTCCTATCTGTGTAGTTTAGACCTCCTCTCTCCTCTCTGTGTAGTTTAGATCTCCTCTCTCCTCTCTCTGTGTAGTTAAGACTGCCTCTCTCCTCTCTCTGTGTAGTTTAGACCACCTCTCCTCTCTCTGTGTAGTTTTGACCTCCTCTCTCCTCTCTCTGTGTAGTTTAGACCTCCTCTCTCCTATCTGTGTAGTTTAGACCTCCTCTCCTGTCTCTGTGTAGTTTAGACCTCCTCTCTCCTCTCTGTGGAGTTTAGACCTCCTCTCTCCTCTCTGTGTAGTTTAGACCTCCTCTCTCCTCTCTGTGTAGTTTAGACCTCCTCTCCTCTCTCTGTGTAGTTTAGACCTCCTCTCCTCTCTCTGTGTAGTTTAGATCTCCTCCCTCCTCTCTCTGTGTAGTTTAGACCTCCTCTCCTCTCTCTGTGTAGTTTAGACCTCCTCTCTCCTCTCTGTGTAGTTTAGACCTCCTCTCTCCTCTCTCTGTGTAGTTTAGACCTCCTCTCCTCTCTCTGTGTAGTTTAGACCTCCTCTCCTCTCTCTGTGTAGTTTAGACCTCCTCTCTCCTCTCTGTGTAGTTTAGACCTCCTGTCTCCTCTCTGTGTAGTTTAGACCTCCTCTCCTCTCTCTGTGTAGTTTAGACCTCCTCTCTCCTCTCTGTGTAGTTTAGACCTCCTGTCTCCTCTCTGTGTAGTTTAGACCTCCTCTCCTATCTGTGTAGTTTAGACCTCCTCTCTTCTCTCTCTGTGTAGGTTAGACCTCCTCTCTCCTCTCTCTGTGTAGTTTAGACCTCCTCTCCTCTCTCTTTGTAGTTTAGACCTCCTCTCTCCTCTCTGTGTAGTTTAGACCTCCTCTCTCCTCTCTGTGTAGTTTAGACTTCCTCTCCTCTCTCTGTGTAGTTTAGACCTCCTCTCTCCTCTCTGTGTAGTTTAGACCTCCTCTCTCCTCTCTGTGTAGTTTAGACCACCTCTCTCCGCTCTGTGTAGTTTGGACCTCCTCTCTCCGCTCTGTTTAGTTTAGACCTCCTCTCCTCTCTCTGTGTAGTTTAGACCTCCTCTCTCCTCTCTGTGTAGTTTAGACCTCCTCTCTCCGCTCTGTGTAGTTTAGACCTCCTCTCCCCTCTCTCTGTGTAGTTTAGACCTCCTCTCCTCTCTCTGTGTAGTTTAGACCTCCTCTCTCCTCTCTGTGTAGTTTAGACCTCCTCTCTCCTCTCTGTGTAGTTTAGACCTCCTCTCTCCTCTCTGTGTAGTTTAGACCTCCTCTCCTCTCTGTGTAGTTTAGACCTCCTCTCTCCTCTCTCTGTGTAGTTTAGACCTCCTCTCTCCTCTCTGTGTAGTTTAGATCTCCTCTCTCCTCTCCATGCAAGCAGAAACATACAAGGAAGAGATGAAAGACTATTAAATAAATAAAAACAATTGTAATAAGAGATATACAATTGCCACGGATGAATAGTTCAGTAAAAAGCATTCGAGTATATAAACGTTTCATTTTGTAGTCTGGCTTGGAGCCATTCTCAGATCTTCTGGAGATTGGTTCCAGCTATTTGTTGCATCGTAGCTAAACGCTACTTCACCTTAACAGAGAATAATCTCAGAATGTGTTGTGTTACATGTGGCGTGTTAGAGTGTGTTCTGTTACATGTGGCGTGTTAGAGTGTGTTCTGTTACATGTGGCGTGTTAGAGTGTGTTCTGTTACATGTGGCGTGTTAGAGTGTGTTCTGTTACATTTGGCGTGTTGGAGTGTGTTCTGTTACATGTGGCGTGTTAGAATGTGTTCTGTTACACGTGGCGTGTTAGAATGGGTTCTGTTACATGTGGCATGTTAGAATGTGTTGTGTTACATGTGGCGTGTTAGAATGTGTTCTGTTACACGTGGCGTGTTAGAATGGGTTCTGTTACATGTGGCGTGTTAGAATGTCATTTGTTGCGTGTGGTGTAGAGCGATGTTTCTGGTTTTGTTAAGATTAACCGCAGCGTAGCCTTAATCCAAGGACAAGGTCGTCATGGTTACCTCGAGAATACTTTCTCTCTGTCCTTAATGGCGCGAGGACAACCTTCTACCGGCCTCACCACGCACCGCCACTTATGGAAACGGGTTTTAATGCCTTCTGCATTTAATGCTTTTCAGTTTTTAAATTTGAACGCACCACGCAATTCAATTGAATTCTTTCTTTTCCGGCCAATCATCTTGACACGAGCGCAAACTGTTATTTTCTTGGAGAAAGTCTGAATCTAAAACACTCGTAGCCTTCAACGCCTGACAATCCCTCACCCTGAACTCCCACACAAGGCCACTCTCGGAAAGAGGAGGACGTCACCACTTACCAGACACACATCGATTTTCTGCTGCCGCCAATTAAAACACAAACATCCTCCTTTGCCCGTGTGGAATGGAGGACACCAGTATTGGTCCTCTCTCAGGTGTGGAATATTAAATTAGCATGTTCACGGCCGTCTTGACGAAGTCAAACCAATGTTTCTGTCGGGGTCGAAGCAGGTTTGTTATTGTTCAATGTAGATTTCTCAGAAATGAAATCCAATTAAGGCCAAGGCACTGAAATGACTATGTGGTCCATTCGGCAGCATGTCTGTGAAGAAACGGACTAACCCTTTGTGTTACCGCCATTCAGAGATTTGAAACACTATGAGAGAACCGTCAAATGGAGATTGAAACAATATGTACCATGTCGAAGGAGGACTGCATTAAAACAAACGTGAGTGAGAGACAGAGAGAGAGAGAGAGAGAGGGGAGAGAGAGAGAGAGAGAAAGAGAGAGAGAGAGAGAGAGAGAGAGAGAGAGAGAGAGAGAGAGAGAAAGATAGAGAGAGAGAGGAGAGAGAGACAGAGACAGAGACAGAGACAGAGAGAGGAGAGAGAGAGAGAGAGAGACAGAGAGACAGAGAGAGGAGACAGAGAGAAAGAGAGAGAGAGCTGTATAGTGAGATATAGAGATAGAGATGTAGAGTGAGATGTATAGTGAGATATAGAGATAGAGATGTAGAGTGAGATGTAGAGTGAGATGTAGAGGTAGAGATGTAGAGTGAGATGTAGAGTGAGCTGTAGAGTGAGATGTAGAGAGATAGAGAGTGAGATGTAGAGGTAGAGATGTAGAGTGAGATGTAGAGTGAGATGTAGAGAGATAGAGAGTGAGATGTAGAGGTAGAGATGTAGAGTGAGATGTAGAGTGAGCTGTAGAGTGAGATGTAGAGTGAGCTGTAGAGTGAGCTGTAGAGTGAGATGTAGAGTGAGATGTAGAGTGAGATGTAGAGAGATAGAGAGTGAGATGTAGAGTGAGATGTAGAGGTAGAGATGTAGAGTGAGATGTAGAGAGATAGAGAGTGAGATGTAGAGTGAGATGTAGAGGTAGAGCTGTAGAGTGAGATGTAGAGTGAGCTGTAGAGTGAGTCTGGCTGTATTCTGCTCCCCTGATCACTGATGGACGGACGGAGATGTAGAGAGATAGAGAGTGAGATGTAGAGTGAGATGTAGAGTGAGATGTAGAGTGAGATGTAGAGGTAGAGATGTAGATTGAGATGTAGAGTGAGCTGTAGAGTGAGCTGTAGAGTGAGATGTAGAGTGAGCTGTAGAGTGAGCTGTAGAGTGAGATGTAGAGTGAGATGTAGAGGTAGAGATGTAGAGTTAGATGTAGAGTGAGCTGTAGAGTGAGCTGTAGAGTGAGATGTAGAGTGAGATGTAGAGTGAGCTGTAGAGTGAGCTGTAGAGTGAGATGTAGAGTGAGATGTAGAGAGATAGAGAGTGAGATGTAGAGTGAGATATAGAGATAGAGCTTTAGAGTGAGATGTAGAGTGAGATGTAGAGGTAGAGATGTAGAGTGAGATGTAGAGTGAGATGTAGAGGTAGAGATGTAGAGTGAGATGTAGAGTGAGCTGTAGAGGTAGAGATGTAGAGTGAGATGTAGAGTGAGCTGTAGAGTGAGATGTAGAGGTAGAGATGTAGAGTGAGATGTAGAGTGAGATGTAGAGGTAGAGATGTAGAGTGAGATGTAGAGTGAGCTGTAGAGTGAGATGTAGAGTGAGATGTAGAGATAGAGATGTAGAGTGAGATGTAGAGTGAGATGTAGAGTGAGATGTAGAGTGAGCTGTAGAGTGAGCTGTAGAGTGAGATGTAGAGTGAGATGTAGAGTGAGATGTAGAGTGAGATATAGAGATAGAGCTGTAGAGTGAGCTGTAGAGTGAGATGTAGAGTGAGCTGTAGAGTTAGATGTAGAGTGAGCTGTAGAGTGAGATGTAGAGGTAGAGATGTAGAGTGAGATGTAGAGTGAGCTGTAGAGGTAGAGATGTAGAGTGAGATGTAGAGTGAGCTGTAGAGTGAGATGTAGAGGTAGAGATGTAGAGTGAGATGTAGAGTGAGATGTAGAGGTAGAGATGTAGAGTGAGATGTAGAGTGAGCTGTAGAGTGAGATGTAGAGTGAGATGTAGAGATAGACATGTAGAGTGAGGTGTAGAGTGAGCTGTAGAGTGAGATTTAGAGTGAGATGTATAGTGAGATATAGAGATAGAGCTGTAGAGTGAGCTGTAGAGTGAGATGTAGAGTGAGCTGTAGAGTGAGATGTAGAGTGAGCTGTAGAGTGAGATGTAGCGGTAGAGATGTAGAGTGAGATGTAGAGTGAGCTGTAGAGGTAGAGATGTAGAGTGAGATGTAGAGTGAGCTGTAGAGTGAGATGTAGAGGTAGAGATGTAGAGTGAGATATAGAGATAGAGATGTAGAGTGAGATGTAGAGTGAGCTGTAGAGTGAGCTGTAGAGTGAGATGTAGAGTGAGATGTAGAGTGAGATGTAGAGATATAGAGATAGAGATGTAGAGTGAGATATAGAGATAGAGATGTAGAGTGAGATGTAGAGTGAGATATAGAGATAGAGATGTAGAGTGAGATGTAGAGTGAGATGTAGAGATAGAGATGTAGAGTGAGATGTAGAGTGAGATATAGAGATAGAGATGTAGAGTGAGATATAGAGTGAGATGTAGAGTGAGATGTAGAGATAGAGATATAGAGATAGAGATATAGAGCTAGAGATGTAGAGTGAGATGTAGAAATATAGAGATAGAGATGTAGAGTGAGATATAGAGATAGAGATGTAGAGTGAGATGTAGAGTGAGATATAGAGATAGAGATGTAGAGTGAGATGTAGAGATAGAGATGTAGAGTGAGATGTAGAGTGAGATATAGAGATAGAGGTGTAGAGTGAGATATATAGTGAGATGTAGAGTGAGATGTAGAGATAGAGATATAGAGATAGAGATATAGAGATAGAGATGTAGAGATAGAGATATAGAGATAGAGATGTAGAGTGAGCTGTAGAGTGAGATATAGAGATAGAGATGTAGAGTGAGCTGTAGAGTGAGATATAGAGATAGAGATGTAGAGTGAGATATAGAGATAGAGATGTAGAGTGAGATGTAGAGGTAGAGCTGTAGAGATAGAGATGTAGAGTGAGATATAGAGATAGAGATATAGATATATATATATATATATATAGAGATAGAGATGTAGAGTGAGATGTAGAGTGATATATATATAGAGAGAGATAGAGATGTAGAGTGAGCTGTAGAGTGAGATATATATATATATATATATATATATATATATATATTTATATATATATATCTCACTCTACAGCTCACTATATATATAGAGAGAGAGAGATAGAGATGTAGAGTGAGATATAGAGATAGAGCTGTAGAGGTAGAGATGTAGAGTGAGATATAGAGATAGAGATATAGAGATAGAGATGTAGAGTGAGATATAGAGATAGAGCTGTAGAGGTAGAGATGTAGAGTGAGATATAGAGATAGAGATATAGAGATAGAGATGTAGAGTGAGATGTAGAGATAGAGATATAGAGTGAGCTGTAGAGTGAGATGTAGAGTGAGATGTAGAGTGAGATGTAGAGATAGAGATGTAGAGTGAGATGTAGAGATAGAGATGTAGAGTGAGATGTAGAGATAGAGATGTAGAGTGAGATATAGAGTGAGATGTAGAGTGAGATGTAGAGATAGAGATGTAGAGTGAGATGTAGAGATAGAGATGTAGAGTGAGATGTAGAGATAGAGATGTATAGT
>CM030189.1:1100000-1101910 GCA_017639675.1 Aplochiton taeniatus
ACAGAGTGGTGCTGCAGTATAGAACGCTGGCCTGCTGCGATGTGTGTGTGTGTGTGTGGGGTGGGGGGGGGGGGGGGCTAGAGCCGGAAGACTGGACCACCAACTGCCAAGATTTCAAAAAAACATTTCAAATCAAAACGCAGGCGCCCCGACTGAAAAGGGACTCCACTAGAGTCTGACGGGAGAGGAGGTGACCTCACACCACTGAGGGAAGTCATCCCCATGACGACGACCTCCTGAGCGGCGTTACCCCAGCAACCAATCTGCCAAAGGGATTAAACAGGCCTCTCACTGGGCTACAACAAACCCGCCCCCCCAAAAACTCTCTTACCCATAATCCAACACGCTGGTCAGAGGATGTAACCAGACCCAGCGGTAAAGTTAAGTTCCGTGTGGACTGGCGTGACGGTGGCGTGGTTCAAACCCCGCTCACCAAAGGTGGACACGCCACGCTACCGAACGCCACTTTGAATCAGCTCACCTTCCCCCAGCGCTGCCTGGCAGACCGCACGATGTGCTCTGCCCTGCCACGAGGAATTAGAGAGGCACCGCAGGCGCTACACAGTGCCGCCATCTTTGTCTTAATGGAGGGAGAGCCTGTCACATCTCCTTCAAACCACAGAAGAAGACGTCCATTATTTAAAAGGGACCGTTATGAAGAGAGTTATCGTCAAGTTATGCTGGTTTCTCTCAGCGTCTGATTTGTCCTCCAGGCTGTTGTTTCACTCTCCTCACTGCTGTTTGCTTGGTAGACATGTTGCTGTTTGGGCTGGTAGTGCTCTCTGTTCAAACGTGGAGAAACAAGACTCCTAGATCCTCACCTTGGCCTGATCCGTACAGTAAGGTTACCTGTCTCTCTCTCTCTCTCTGTCCTACCTGTCTGTCTCTGTCTGTCTGTCCTACCTGTCTGTCTTACCTGTCTCACTCTCTCTGTCTGTCCAACCTGTCTGTCTCAGCTGTCTCTCTCTGTCTGTCTCTCTCTCTCTCTGTCTGTCTGTCTTACCTGTCTCTCTCTCTCTGTCTGTCTTACCTGTCTGTCTCTGTCTGTCTGTCTGTCCTACCTGTCTCTCTCTGTCTGTCCTACCTGTGGCAGTCCAGTGTCTCTGGGTGCTGGGCGTCTTCATGATAATGTCTCAGTGCTGTTAAGGGTCTGAGGTGGCTAGTGGCGGGGGGTCACAGAGAATAGAGAGGTGGGGGGGGGGGGGGGGCATTGTTCTCCTGTCAGTCCTCTCTCAATGGATCAATGGAGACAGGAATGTCTACCCTCCCCTCCTCTACCCCCCCCCCCCCCCCCCCCCTCTACCAATCACAGACACACACACACACACACACACACGCAAGTCTCCTTCCTTCCCACCTCTGGATCGTGCTTGTTTATAACGATGCCCCGCTGTCTCCCTCCCTCCCCCCTCCCTCCCTACCTCCCCCCTCCCTCCCTCCCTTCCTACGGTCCCTTCCTCCCTCCCTCCCTCCCTACCTCCCCCCTCCCTCCTTCCTGACCATACCTCGGTCCCTTCTTTCCTCCCTCCCTCCCTCCCTCCCTCCCTCCCTCCCTCCCTCCCTCTCTCTCTCTCTCTTTCTCTGTCTTGGTCTTTTATCTCCAGAGACTGAAGGCTTCAGAGGGCGTCAGTCCCAACCCTCCTCTGTTCTACATGGTCACACACACACACACACACACACACACACACACACACACACACACACACACACACACACACACACACACACACACACACATATCAAACACCCAATAGCCATACACATGCATTCTCATCCACATGCACACAAGAAAAAATGAATGCACACAAAACTTAAAACATCAAGTTAACCTTAGAACACAGGGTCAGGGTTCTCAATAAGATAGAACGTGTAAACGGTCATACAACATGTTCCCTTAGAATACGGTTTGG
>CM030189.1:1102010-1114510 GCA_017639675.1 Aplochiton taeniatus
AGAAAGAAATGAAAGGGAAGAAAGAAAGAAAGAAAGAAAGAAAGAAAGAAAGAAAGAAAGAAAGAAAGAAAGAAAGAAAGAAAGAAAGAAAGAAAGAGAAAGAAAGAAAGAAAGAAAGAAAGAAAGAAAGAAAGAAAGAAAGAAAGAAAGAAAGAAAGAAAGAAAGAAAGAAAGAAAGAAAGAAAGAAAGAAAGAAAGAAAGAAAGAAAGAAAGAACGAACGAACGAACGAACGAAAGAAAGAAAGAAAGAAAGAAAGAAAGAAAGAAAGAAAGAAAGAAAGAAGGAGCATTGCCACACAAAGGCATGAACAGGGGGAACAGACTTTGTGAAGAGCTAGAGCTTCCTCATGTGGTAGAAGTGGTACATTGCAACACAGCACGTCTAAACCTTTCATTTATTTCCTTATGGTAAGTCAGACAAACACACTTTGTTATGTGTTAACATGATTGTCAGGAGGAAGTCTATTTAAAGTAACATAACCTTTACGTTCTTTCGTCCTGCAATCCAAATCTTCAGCTAGGGTTGACTTCTTTGAAATATAGGAGAAAGTTGTTGTTGTTGTCAACTTCCTGGTCCCGATCTCACAAGGAGAGGAATCCATCCTGTCAAAACGTGTTCAGCCCCCCGTCCCCCCCGTCTCACTGAGGCCCCCTCTGGGCTTTAATGCGTGAGCTGACCACTAGGGCCCCTAGGCCCCTGGGTGAGAACATCCAGAGTAACACCTGGGCCCTTGGTCCATACAGTGCATTCTGAAAACGTGGTGTTTGAGCTGCAGAGTAGCATGTGGCAAACCCGTCTCAACTCACTCAGACAGCTAGACATGGACACTTCAGTGATGTTGAGAGGAGGAAGGCAAGTCAGGGAGGGGGGAGGAGGGGGCTCCGAAAGACATGGGCCCCGGGGCCTCACGGGACCATGATCCGGCTCTCTGCGTGCAGGCAATCATCACAGCCCAAAACTAGCCTTACACTCGGGGTTGTGCTGATGAAGGCCTTCATCAGTACCCGAAACATGCGATAAGTCAGTCCTTTTGAAATGGCGGTGATCGGCATTGTTACATTTCACACGTTCTAAAAGGCTGTGCAGCAGAAAGCGACTGCAAGTTAAGTCGATACCTTGTATTGGTTACTCTTGGTCGGGTTTTCAGCTGTGATTGGTTACGTCAAAGGATATGACAGGTTTTGATAGGCTAATACAGGTTTGAGATTTTAAAAAGACGGAGTATGTAAGCCTAGTAAAACAATAGAGGGAATGGATATTTTCAAACGCCTAAAAGCTTTGAGCGTGAGGGGGTGCAGGGCTTCCACCAGGGGGTGCTGCAGCACCCTCAGCACCCCTACTTCCCACGGCTATGTACACAGGTACAGTTCTGCCTGCCACATTATCATAAACCATCCATGGTTACTGTTGATGTAACAAAGTGTATTGTGTGATATAGTGACAGGGTGGCTGTGCTCAGCCTCTGAGGTTTCAGTTGAATTGAATTTGAACCAAGACAAAGCAAACCAATTGTACGTGGAAATATTTGAGGATGCAAATTGTATAAACAATACATATTTGACGTGACAGTTCCTAGGTTACTCCAAGATGAAATGAGAGGAATTAAAGTGCAGCGGATCGGAATAGTAGTCACAACTCAAAAAAGAAATAGCAGTGCCTCCAGTCACCTAATAACGTAGTACACTATGTTTTTGCACTGTCTGTCTTTTCAAGAGGTTTTTCAAAATTCCACGTGTTTAACAATTACTTTTCTTACTCAATTACTCAATTAAGTAATTTGAGCACATTATATTTATACAAAACTTTTAAAAGATTTGAATCAATCTCAAGCTGACTTCAACCTGGTATGAAAATAAAAATAAGGGTAAATAGCGTTTTTTTAACAGTGGTAGAATTGTCATGTGTATACATATGTTTCGATGTATATCTTTTTAGAACTATAAGTTAGGATAGTTTTCTCTTACACACACACACACACACTCACACACAAACACACACACACACACACACACACACACACACACACACACACACACACACACACACACACACACACACACACACACCCACTGTTACCGTACATTTGGTTTGACTGACCATGCCACCATGTCAGTGTTTGGATATGAAGATAGTCATGTTTTAGAACGCATGGCCACAGCCAACATTGATAGGCCCAAAATAAAGTAAACATTCAGGATGCTGGGGTCAAATGCAGACAAATTGTTTAATGTTTCTAAAAAATGTCTTACTTTAAAATTATATTTGATCATTATGTTCTGTGGTTTCCAAATCCTCTCAGGATTTACACCGATCAGCCACAACATTAAAACCACTGACAGGTGAAGTGAATAACATTGATCATCTCGTTACAATGGCACCTGTCAAGGGGTGGGATATATTAGGCAGTAAGTGAACAGTCGGTTCTTGAAGTGTTGGAAGCAGGAAAAATGGGCAAGCGTTAGGATCTGAGCAACTTTGACAAGGGCCAAATTATCATTGCTAGACGACTGGGTCAGAGCATCTCCACAACGGCAGGTCTTGTGGGGTGTTCCCGGTATGCAGTGGTTAGTACCTACCAAAAGTGGTCCAAGGAAGGACAACCGGTGAACCGGCGACATGGTCACGGGCGCCCAAGGCTCATTGATGCACGTGGGGAGAGAAGGCTAGCCCGTCTGGTCCGATCCCACAGAAGAGCTACTGTAGCACAAATTGCTGACAAAGTTAATTCTGGCTATGATTGCAAGCTGTCAGAACACACAGTGCATCGCAGCTTGCTCTGGGTAATGTTCTGCTGGGAACCCTTGGGTCCTGGCATTGGATGTTATTTTGACACGTACCACCTACCTACCCTGCTTGGCCCTATAGTGTGAACCAGACTGCTGACTGGCCCTGCTTGGCCCTATAGTGTAAACCAGACTGCTGTCTGGCCCTGCTTGGCCCTATAGTGTAAACCAGACTGCTGACTGGCCCTGCTTGGCCCTATAGTGTAAACCAGACTGCTGACTGGCCCTGCTTGGCCCTATAGTGTAAACCAGACGGCTGACTGGCCCTGCTTGGCCCTATAGTGTAAACCAGACTGCTGACTGGCCCTGCTTGGCCCTATAGTGGAATGCACACAACTGGGACACACTATTTCACTGTAACATTACGCCATGAAATCGAACCCTCTTCCTCTTCCATCTGTCGCACTACGTAGCGTGGAGCTTGAGAATAGCCAGTGCTACATTGTTGCACTGGCATCTGTCGTTGCTCTGTCTGGGGTGGCGGCTCAGTTAATGTGACGTGTCCTTCACTTTGCAGAGTGGGTCAGAATAGCCAGAAAAGCATGCAGGTTTTGCATACTTTAAAATGCGACCAGATTTTGTAGGACATCCTGGTATTTTTTACATACTGAATTGGACATACTATGTATTGGGACATGTTCTATATTTGTATGGAAAACTAAACAGGATGCTGTAGGTATCACCCTCAGCTAGAACCTTAACAAAGTACGTATCAATGTGTATGGTATTTAATAGACAATATCAATATTTATAGATTATCAATTCATTCTGAAATTAATATTCTAATCGATCAATTTGACTAATAGTCCAATTCAATCTGTCAAAAAGTATGTCTCCTGGGATGGAAAGACATTCCCATACTCCATGACATTCAATCACTGTGAAAAGACACCCATCACATTTAGAATATTTTGTGTAGAGGGTTAGTGCTAGGGTTAGTTCACATTTAGAATAGTTTGTGTAGAGGGTTAGTGCTAGGGTTAGTTCACATTTAGAATAGTTTGTGTAGAGGGTTAGTTCACATTTAGAATAGTTTGTGTAGAGGGTTAGGGTTAGGGTTAGTTCACATTTAGAATAGTTTGTGTAGAGGGTTAGTGCTAGGGTTAGTTCACATTTAGAATAGTTTGTGTAGAGGGTTAGGGCTAGGGTTAGTTCACATTTAGAATAGTTTGTGTAGAGGGTTAGGGTTAGGGTTAGTTCACATTTAGAATAGTTTGTGTAGAGGGTTAGTGCTAGGGTTAGTTTCCATTTAGAATAGTTTGTGTAGAGGGTTAGGGTTAGGGTTAGTTCACATTTAGAATAGTTTGTGTAGAGGGTTAGGGTTAGGGTTTGTTCACATTTAGAATAGTTTGTGTAGAGGGTTAGTGCTAGGGTTAGTTCACATTTAGAATAGTTTGTGTAGAGGGTTAGTGCTAGGGTTAGTTCACATTTAGAATAGTTTGTGTAGAGGGTTAGTGCTAGGGTTAGTTCACATTTAGAATAGTTTGTGTAGAGGGTTAGTGCTAGGGTTAGTTCACATTTAGAATAGTTTGTGTAGAGGGGAAAGTCAGAGCACAAACCTTTTGTCTAAATGTGGTCTAATTATTTCTTTCTGCATTTTTGAGGGAAATGTTTTCTGGCACAAGAGTGACAACGCAGGGATAAAAGCCCACAGGACAATGGTAGATGATTCTACTGCCATAGTCCTGACCCTTAGTGACGGTCAAGTTGTCTCCTTCAATTGCTATGTTTTCTTCAGAGCAGTTGTTATGGCAATGTATTTCTTACATAGGTTATCCACAAAAGTACACATGCCCCTCAGCAAACATGAAACAACATGGTCAAAGTACACATGTGCCCCTCAGCGAACATGAAACAACATGGTCAAAGTACACATGTGCCCCTCATATAACATGCAACAACATGTTCAAAGTACACATGTGCCCCTCAGCAAACATGCAGAGAACACGCACAGGACAGTCGGTTTTGGGTCAGGCCAAAACGTATATATATGATCTGTCACAGAGAGTAGTAGGGGGGGAGAGCTAGGAAGAGGTTGAAGGTTTCCATCCCGAACGGCCTAGCTAAGGTGGTATGTTATTCTATGTCTGTATCTGTTGCAACAAATACAATGTTTATTCAGCCCTCATCCATTTCTGGGTCTGTTGTCCTCATTTTCTTACGTCGTGTGTGCATGGTCATATTCGGATCCACGACAATTGGAGGTCCTACCGAGATATCGCTGAAGTAGAAGCTGTATTCTTGGAGGGTGAATCCTTTTTTGGCCAACCAGGATTTGACCTTCCATTGAAGGCATCACTACAGTAAGCGATCACTAAATTATAATGAGATAATTGTTTTTTTTTTAAATGATATAGCTCATTTCCGAAATTCTAGAAGCACATAAAATGGGAGACGCACAGAGATCGGTTGACGGTTTGTTTAAATTGTCTGTCTAAACCATCCGTTTGTTTGTCTTTCTGGGTCTGTCTAAATTGTCTGTCTGTCTTGTTCTGTGTTGTTCATTACGGAATTATGGGAGATTAATTCCGGCGTGCTTAAATGAAGGGTGGGAGTTTTCTGTTCTAAGACTAAACTGCTCATGCCTGTCGGGGTCCGGTCGGTGAAAGTCCGATACAAATATATATATAGGGTTGGAGACCCAGGTATAGTTATTCCTAAAGAACCAACAGGTGAAAGACCTGTCAACTGAGACGTCGGATTGAGGTAAAAAAGGGTTTGCGGCCCAGGAAATTATTTTTCCTAAAGAGCAAATTTTTTGATGAATGTGTGTGTGTGTGTGCTCTTGAGAGAGAGAGACAGAACGGAGTACAGATATGAGCGCGTGTGTGTGTGTCTAAGTGAGTGAGTATGTGTGTGTGTGGGTGTGTTTTTGAGAGAGAGAGAGAGAGAGAGAGAGCGGAGTACAGATATTGAAGTAAGAAACAATAGCTGTTCTTAATAAAATTGTTAGTTGGATCCATCTTACATGGATATTTGTACAGGATGTTTTTATGTAGAGATTTGAGAACTAATTTTTACCATTTCTAAGTAGTGAATTTCATGGTGTTCAATATTGATAAGTAAAATAAGAATAACGTTTCGAGAATCATTAAGGGGTCGTCATGGGCAACAATAATAGCCGTCCAAATGACCTACAAGGTCCAGCCAAATGTATGTATAATAAATATGGTAAATCAGCAATAACAAAATAACAATAATCAAAATGGACAGCGCTGTCCCTGGTTCTACAGCTAGCTGCCACACACCCACAACGTAACGCATCTCTGCCCCAAGTAGATGTTGTTCAGGGGCCAGTGTGTGTGTGTGTGTGTGTGTGAGGAGGTAGAGGTCACATAGACAACCAAAGGCCAGCCATGTCATGCCACCTGTTATGGCAATGTATTACTTACATAGGTTATCCACAAAAGTACATATGTGCTCTCCAGAGAACATCCAACAACATGGACAAAGTACATATGTGCCCTTCATATAACATGCAACAACATGTTCAAAGTACACATGTGCCCCTCAGCGAACATGCAGAGAACACGCACAGGACAGTCGGTTTGGGGTCAGGCCAAAACGTATATATATGATCTGTCACAGAGAGTAGGTGGGTAGGTAGGAGAGAGCTAGGAAGCGGTTGAAGGTTTCCGTCCCGAACGGCCTAGCTAAGGTGGTATGTTATTCTATGTCTGTATCTGTTGCAACAAATACAATGTTTATTCAACCCTCATCCATTTCTGTGTCTGTTGTCCTCATTTTCTTACGTCGTGTGTGCATGGTCATATTCGGATCCACGACAATTGGAGGTCCTACCGAGATATCGCTGAAGTAGAAGCTGTTTTCCTGAAGGGAGAATTCTTTTTTGGCCAACCAGGATTTGACCTTCCATTGAAGGCATCACTACAGTAAGCGATCACTAAATTATAATGAGATAATTGGGTTTTTTCAAATGATATAGCTCATTTCCGAAATTCTAGAAGCATATAAAATGGGAGACGCACAGAGATTGGTTGACGGTTTGTTTAAATTGTCTGTCTAAACCATCCGTTTGTTTGTCTGTCTGGGTCTGTCTAAATTGTCTGTCTGTCTTGTTCTGTGTTGTTCATTACGGAATTATGGGAGATTAATTCCAGCGCGCTTAAATGAAGGGTGGGGGTTTCTGTTTTAAGACTAACTGCTCATGCCTGTCGGGGTCCGGTCGGTGAAAGTCCGATAAAAAATATATATATACAAAGGTTGGAGACCCAGGAATTTTTAGTTTCCTAAAGAACCAGCGAGGGAAAGGCTCGCCAATCGCTTTATCGATTTAGGTACAAAGGTTGGAGACCCAGGAATTTTTAGTTTCCTAAAGAACCAGCGAGTGAAAGGCTCGCCAATCGCTTTATCGATTGAGGTAAAAAAGGGTTTGCGGCCAAGGAAATTATTTTTCCTAAAGAGCTAATTTTTTGATGAATGCGTGTGTGTGTGCTCTTGAGAGAGAGAGAGACAGAGCGGAGTACAGATATGAGCGCGTGTGTGTGTGTCTAAGTGAGTGAGTATGCGCGTGTGTGGGTGTGGTTTTTGAGAGAGAGAGAGAGAGCGGAGTACAGATATTGAAGTAAGAAACAATAGCTGTTCTTAATAAAATTGTTTAGTTGGATCCATCTTACATGGATATTTGTACAGGATGTTTTTATGTAGAGATTTGAGAACCAATTTTTACCATTGCTAAGTAGTGAATTTCATGGTGTTCAATATTGATAAGTAAAGAAAAGAATAAACGTTTAAAAGATCATTAAGGGGTCGTCATGGGCAACAATAATAGCCGTCCAAATGACCTACAAGGTCCAGCCAAGTGTATGTATGATAAATATGGTAAATCAGCAATAACATTTTTGCCAAAATGTCATAGCAATTTGGGATTTCCTCAAAATGGGAGTTTTCACCATGCCTCTCTGATATCACTGCGGAAAAAAATGTCAAAGAAATTTGAAGATAAAATTAGAAAAGCAAGGGCCTGTAAGAAAGTCAATAGGAGATGGTCTAAACAACTTGATAGTTTGAAGTGACAGGCTCAACATATTATACGGTACCATTCTGTAGTATTGTTGCAGATTTGGAGCCAAGAGGGTCAAGTGAAGGTTTTTTTTGAAAAGTCGGACATAGTAATGTTGAAAGATTTGATAGACCAGCCTCGCCCGTTTTTCTCCCCCTGATTGGGATTGTGAGTACATGACAGAGTGTCTCGGGGTTTGGAGTGCCATGAGTCGAAAGGTCAGTCATACGAAACAGATGATTAACAGCCGACCAAAGATAACTATGGTCAGTGTTCATAAGGTCGATCTGGATATGGACTGTCCCACTCTACAGCCCCCACCCCTGTTTATTGCAGCTCGGCCTGTTTCACAAGAATCCCACCCGCAGACTGCTGCTAACCCCATAGGGAGGGATACAGTAGCTAGTGCTGAAAATGGAGCCGTGGGCTTTTCACCCCCACCCTATCACGGGCTGTTGGAGGAAGCCATGACATCGCCTACTGCCGCAGGAACGAGGTGGTAACAGAAGAAGGGATTACAATACTGACAGAGATCACAGAAATGGGATGATGATCAAGGAAGATCATATCCACCATCTAGAGATGTGTCAGTGAACAAACCGTTTTGCAAATCAGAACCGCCCTTTTCAAAAGGTCATGACTACCAGACCTAGCTCCGGGTTCTGTTGCTGTTCTCCAAAACGGCAGCACATGTTCCCAACCAAATGACTCTGAAACAATTGACCAGTTATTGTTTGCAACGACAATGGCTTGGAATTAAAAAAGTCTGAGGTTGTAGACGGGCTTTTTGATTTCGTGGCATGCCACTCACAGAGCATTTCTGAGTGTCTCGAAACCCACCCAGTGTTGGAAGGTGTTCCAGAACAATTGTGGGCTAAAAACAGGTATGATGTAGGTCTAATTAAGGATGCCACGCCGAAGATTGTAGTTCCCAAGTCTGATTATCGGCCAAATAAACACCAGTATCCTTTGAGACCTGATACGGAAGAGGGTATGATTCCCATTATTGAGCAACTCCTAAAAGATGGAATAATTGTTCCAGCTCCAACATCTCCATGTAATACTCCACTTTTACCAGTAAAAAAGGCTGATGGTAAAACTTGGCGACCTGTTCATGATTTGCGTGCTGTAAACGAAGCTGTATTTGCTCGAGCAGCTATTGTACCTAACCCAGCAACAATCTTGTCTTCAGTACCTAGCAATGCCGAATGGTTCTCTGTGATTGATTTGGCTAACGCGTTTTTTTTAGTGTTCCAGTTGACCCCAAATCTCCAGATTGGTTTGCTTTTACTTTTAAAAACAAAAAGTACAAGTGGACCCGATGTCCACAGGGGTATTCAGAATCGCCGACGGTATATTCGGTTGCTTTGCAAGAAAATTTGACAGGTTTTGTGTTTCCTAGGGGCAGTACTTTGATCCAATATGTTGATGATTTGTTGGTTTGCTCAACATCTGAAATTACTTGTACTGCAGACACAAATGCTTTGTTGCATTATTTGGCTTCACAGGGACATAAAGCGTCCCTACAAAAAACTCCAGCTGGTGAAAAAACAAGTGCACTACATTGGGCATGAGATCTCTCAAAATATGATCTCTCAAAATACACGAACAATTGGCAAGGACAGAGTTAAAGCGGTATTGTCAATACCTAAACCACTGACTAAACGACAGGTGTTATCCTTTCTGGGTTGCACCGGATATTGTCGACAATGGATCAGGAACTATGCAAAGTTATCTCAACCATTGTCAGACATTGCGCATGCGACGGGACTGACTGTTAACTACACGGTGACTTGGACTTCTGACGCGACAGACTGAACTGTTTGCTCTGACACGAGCATGTATTCTTTCAGAAGGAAAGCGGTCACCATCTATACCGACAGCAGATATGCTTTCGGTGTTGTCCATGACTATGGGGCTCTGTGGAAAAAACAGAGGCTTCCTTATGTCGCAAGGCACGCCTATATTACATCATCTTCTTGTCCGTAATCTTTTTGATGCCATTTTGCTTCCATCACAAGTGGCTGTATGTAAATGTCAAGCCCATGTTCGAGTTATTAATGATGTTTCGAAAGGTAATTCTATTGCTGATTCTGCAGCAAAATCAGCTGCGGTATCATGTATGACTACCTCACTTCAAATGCCAGTTGATTCTGAGGCGTCACAGACAGTTTTCGATCCTAAAATGTCACTGAGAGATGTTCAATCCATGGCTAATGGTGTGGGAAAATCGTCACGGAGGAAACAAGGAAAGTATGATTCAGAAGGCATATGGAGAGGTCCAAATGGTAAGCCTTGTCTACCTAAACAACTTCTTCCCTACATGGCCAAGCTCTCTCATGGATTGGATCATGTCTCGAAAACGGGTGAGGAGGCGTCACTGGCACTCTCCGCGTTGGAGGGGACCGTTTCAGATTCTTCTCACCACACCTACGGCAGTGGAAGTGAAGGAGAGGACCACCTGGGTGCACGCCGCACATTGTATAAAGGCACCGATTCCTTGAAAAGATGGCCGAGCAGATGTTTGCCATGATGGCTACGCTAGTATGGATGCTGGCGTTTTCCGTTGAGTTCCTCAGACCCTGGCGCTTCCCAGGAGCTGCTGACAGCTAATCTTCAGGGTTTGGAACTAGGGAACAATCACTCACTGCCAGACCTTTCGTTGAGATTTCGGCGAGCTCTGTTTGGTTGAGCCACTTATCGACGGAACAGCCAAAGAATGCCACGACCAAGGGGTTTTCTTTAATAAAGGATACGTTAAAGTCCCACAGGTTAACTTTGCTAAAACATCAACTGGCGTTGGATTTTTTGTTAGCAAAAACGGGGGGGATTGTGTGCAACCTTAAATTTAACTGATGGTTCTTGCATGACCTTGATCCCTGACGTTACAGATAATTTAACTGATGTAGTTACAGCTCTAGACTACTTCAGAACTGCTATGGGCCCTGAAACTAGCATATTCGGTATGGATCAAGATTGGGTGACTGATGTTTTTGGGTTATGGGGTACAAAAATACTACAGTCTGTTTTTCCTGTAATTGCAACACTTCTGTTGATTTGTTTGTTTGCAGTCTGTTTTATGGGTTGTATGAAGGCAATGATAAACAGATGTGTTACTACCTCTCTGACTGCTGTAGCTATTCAATCCGAAGTGCAAATACCTGCAATGTTTTATGAAGACTGTAATGATATGGGGAAAAGTGATTGTTTTTTAAAATTACAACAACACCTAGATAACGAGCTTATCTAAATTCTAATTGAACCTTGTTACCATGCGTTACCATGCGTTTTGTTTTCTTTACATATAATCAAGTGTAATGTTCTTATTACCCTATTGGGATATATAGTTTGTTAAACTGAAATGGACAAGTCGATTTTTTTTTCCCTCTACATCCATCAGAGTTTTTTTCTATACACATATATACCGAATTGTTCCGTTTGAGTAGAGTAGATTAGCGCCGTAGTCTTTTTATGCCACTGTATAATCGACAGGGTGGTTTTTTTGGCTACGGTATTGTGAGATAATTAATACCAGATTATTGTGAAATCATTAATACCAGACCGTTGTGAAATCATTAAGGCCAGACAGAGAAAAAAAAGGAACAACAGATTAAGCCTGCCGTTGACACCAAGGTACAAAACATGCTGAGTCAGGCTTAGATAACGAAGAAGCGCCCTGTGTAAGAAGTCAACAGGAAAACGTCTGGTATCGGTCATGTGGGGTGCAAATGTGTGTGGCGCTAAACTTATATACTAAGAGAGCAGGAGACAAAAGTCAGACTGGCAGAGGGAACTGGGGCGTCACAGTCTTCTCCACTCTCCTTATATTCAGCTTTGCGGGATATGAGCTAAGGTAAACTGCTATTATTACAATAATTGCTTAAAGATTAATAAACCATATGCGTGTGATAATATACATATACTCTGAGTGAATTAAAATACGTTTTGACTAAACAACTGTCTCCACTTGTGTCCCTTCCTCTGGAATAACGGACCCGATGAGAGAGGAGGCCAAAAGGTCTATCTCGACAGTATGTAGACGCAACGTAACCTCTGACCTCTGCCTGTTAGTGGATGATTTTCCTATTTGGTAAATATGTTTCTGAGGTGTTTTTACCTCTAGGGCGGAACTCAGAAGGTTATCTTGCAAAGTGATCTTACGAAATTATTATTTTTAACTTTTATGTATAAAACGGGGGAATGTTATGGCAATGTATTTCTTACATAGGTTATCCACAAAAGTACACATGCCCCTCAGCGAACATGAAACAACATGGTCAAAGTACACATGTGCCCCTCAGCGAACATGAAACGACATGGTCAAAGTACACATGTGCCCCTCATATAACATGCAACAACATGTTCAAAGTACACATGTGCCCCTCAGCGAACATGCAGAGAACACGCACAGGACAGTCGGTTTTGGGTCAGGCCAAAACGTATATATATATGATCTGTCACAGAGAGTAGTAGGGGGGGAGAGCTAGGAAGAGGTTGAAGGTTTCCATCCCGAACGGCCTAGCTAAGGTGGTATGTTATTCTATGTCTGTATCTGTTGCAACAAATACAATGTTTATTCAGCCCTCATCCATTTCTGTGTCTGTTGTCCTCATTTTCTTACGTCGTGTGTGCATGGTCATATTCGGATCCACGACACAGTCAACCAGGACTCCAACCCCTGATAAAGGAATA
>CM030189.1:1119510-1122010 GCA_017639675.1 Aplochiton taeniatus
GTTTTCAAAGGCCAACATGTACCAGGGCTAAATATCAGAACGACTGCTGACTAGCCCTACTTGGTCCTGAGCAGAAACCAGGCTACTGACTAACCCACCTTTGATAACTGAGTAACCCCTCTTAGACCGGTAGCAGAACTAGGCTAACTAGGCTAATCATTTGACTGTGAGAAAGAAAACTTAAAACTTTGCTTAATAAATTGCTAATGCAAGTTTATTTTGTATTTTTTTCCAGTAACCAACCACTGGAATGACGCAAATTGTCAGATTTATTACTACTCCATCTGCTCCAGGGATCTCTGATTCATCACAGCTTCTGTAGAATGAGATCTCGTCTCTACAGGCTTTGTATTCTCCACATGGTGGTTGCAGAATAAAACCCATGAAGCATTCAAGTTTTGTTGTTGTTGAGAATGGAACACAAGAACTCAACCATATAACACCAACTCCCACATTACTGGCAAAAGGTATCAACGCAAGATAGACTGGCGTCCTGTCCAGGGTGTACCCTGCCTTACGCCATGTGTAGGCTGGGATAGGCTCCAGCCCCCCCGCGACCCTGTAAAACAGGATAAGCGGTAGAAGATGAGAGGGGGGGTATCAACGCTAACGATAGCTAGTTAACGTTAATTGCTAAAGCGCATCAATATCAATATAAAACTAAAATGAACGGTATATGTAACCTTTGTTTGGCCACATAGACCTACCCCACTGATATCTGCCTAAAAGGAACTGGTCACACTGACAGACTAAGGACTGAGGGTCGTACCTACGCATGCGTATGTGTATTTTGTTGAGTGTGCGTTCTTTGCCAAACAAAGGCTTGGTGCCCGCCCACACATTGGACACGTGCCCAAGGCCAGTTTGAGGTCTATCTGTGCACGTGCCTTCTCAGACATTACCGACACACTGACACACGCACGCACGCACGCACGCACACACACGTACACACAGACGGAGCCAGGGGTCTTGACTCGATTAGAACTATATGTTAGGATGGTTGCCTTTTATTACACCCACCTCACACACACACACACACACACACACACACACACACACACACATTCCCGTCATTTTGTTTGACTGACCTTTGCACATTGTTTGTTTGGATTTTAAGATGGTCAACTGTGTTTTAGAATGCATGGGTACAGCCAACATTGATAAGCCCAGAATAAAGAAACATTCAGTACATTGAGGTCAAATGTAGAAATATTGTTTAAAACCACTTGGAAACTATTTCTTATTTTAAAATTCTATTTGATCATTATGTTCTCTGGTTTTCCAAATCCTTTGAGGATTTATCTTATAGCCTTTTGAAGGTCTAAAGATCTAGACATAGCTTCGAGGGTATTTTAAACCATCCATCCTTCAAGAGGCTATTAAAACAATCCAAATACAGCATGTTAACCAAACAGTGTTAAAATATCCCTGTCCTATTCATCTTAGATGGCCTAAGGAAATGCTTTGAAAATTTGCTAAGTTGGATGTCCAAATATGTCCTTATTCTTAGTGAAAGCAAATCAAAGATTTGTATTTCAGCCCCCCAGGGTAGCAGTGTTATTATTAATAATATTTTGGTTTTCTCATGCACATGCCCCTTCCTTGGAATCAGGGGGGGATTTCGGACTCTAATCTTGAGTTTGAGCCTCGGGTACATTTTTATGGTTATAGTAATAGGGTTATAATAGTTTTGAGTCAAAGTCAAAGCAGCTTTATTGTCAATTTCTTCACATGTCGAGACATACAAAGGAATCGAAAAGACGTTTCCCACACTCTTGCGGTGAACATATAAAGTGCACATTCAAAACACAGATAAGACATATATACTAAAGCTAAAAGATGGCCAATAAAATTATATATACAAAATATGCAGAAATGTATAGTCTACAATGTATTGCTAGGGGTAGCAGCATATGTTACTGTAAGTTTGGTTGTAGTATGTATAAGTTATGTATAAGTTAGGTTAGCAGCATAACTTGATGTATAAGTTATGGTTGTGGTAGTGCAGAACTACCAGTGCAAAACGGCAATATGTTAAAGGCAGCAAAAACATCCAGTATGATGTGTACAGGCAGACAGTGCAAGTAGGACAGTAAGGACAGCCAATTTCCAGTCAGTTTGGTAAATGGCGAACATAATAAAGTGATAAAAGTGATAAAAGTGATAAAAGTGCAGGATACAGTTTGTTGCAGAGTACTGAGTGTTTTTGTGTTTGTGGGGGGGGGGGGGGGGGGGGGGGGCAGATGGGGATTTCAGCTCAGCTTCCTGTCAGTCTGGAGGATCTGGATGGGGGGAGTGATGGGAGAGAATTCAGTTTCCTGACAGCTTGATGTATGAAGCTGTTTCTGAGTCTGGCAGTGCGGCAACGGAGGCTTCTGTATCTTCTTCCAGAGGGCAGGAGGCTGAACAGACTGTGTGCTGGGTGGCTGGTGTCGTTCGCAATTGAGGTAGCTTTCCGGGTGAGGCGGGTGATGTATGTGTGTTGCAGGGAGGGGAGTGG
>CM030189.1:1127010-1232010 GCA_017639675.1 Aplochiton taeniatus
ATAAACATTGTATTTGTTGCAACAGATACAGACATAGAATAACATACCACCTTAGCTAGGCCGTTCGGGATGGAAACCTTCAACCTCTTCCTAGCTCTCCCCCCCTACTACTCTCTGTGACAGATCATATATATATACGTTTTGGCCTGACCCAAAACCGACTGTCCTGTGCGTGTTCTCTGCATGTTCGCTGAGGGGCACATGTGTACTTTGAACATGTTGTTGCATGTTATATGAGGGGCACATGTGTACTTTGACCATGTCGTTTCATGTTCGCTGAGGGGCACATGTGTACTTTGACCATGTTGTTTCATGTTCGCTGAGGGGCATGTGTACTTTTGTGGATAACCTATGTAAGAAATACATTGCCATAACATTCCCCCGTTTTATACATAAAAGTTAAAAATAATAATTTCGTAAGATCACTTTGCAAGATAACCTTCTGAGTTCCGCCCTAGAGGTAAAAACACCTCAGAAACATATTTACCAAATAGGAAAATCATCCACTAACAGGCAGAGGTCAGAGGTTACGTTGCGTCTACATACTGTCGAGATAGACCTTTTGGCCTCCTCTCTCATCGGGTCCGTTATTCCAGAGGAAGGGACACAAGTGGAGACAGTTGTTTAGTCAAAACGTATTTTAATTCACTCAGAGTATATGTATATTATCACACGCATATGGTTTATTAATCTTTAAGCAATTATTGTAATAATAGCAGTTTACCTTAGCTCATATCCCGCAAAGCTGAATATAAGGAGAGTGGAGAAGACTGTGACGCCCCAGTTCCCTCTGCCAGTCTGACTTTTGTCTCCTGCTCTCTTAGTATATAAGTTTAGCGCCACACACATTTGCACCCCACATGACCGATACCAGACGTTTTCCTGTTGACTTCTTACACAGGGCGCTTCTTCGTTATCTAAGCCTGACTCAGCATGTTTTGTACCTTGGTGTCAACGGCAGGCTTAATCTGTTGTTCCTTTTTTTTCTCTGTCTGGCCTTAATGATTTCACAACGGTCTGGTATTAATGATTTCACAATAATCTGGTATTAATTATCTCACAATACCGTAGCCAAAAAAAACACCCTGTCGATTATACAGTGGCATAAAAAGACTACGGCGCTAATCTACTCTACTCAAATGGAACAATTCGGCATATATGTGTATAGAACAAAAACCTCTGATGGATGTAGAGGGAAAAATCAACTTGTCCATTTGAGTTTAACAAACTATATATCCAATAGAGTAATAAGAACATTACACTTGATTATATGTAAATAAAACAAAACGCATGGTAACGCATGGTAACAAGGTTCAATTCGAATTTAGATAAGCTCGTTATCTAGGTGTTGTTGTAATTTCAAAAAACAATCACTTTTTTCCCATATCATTACAGTCTTCATAAAATAGCGCAGGTATTTGCATTTCAGATTGAATAGCTACAGCAGTCAGAGAGGTAGTAACACATCTCTTTATCATTGCCTTCATACAACCCATAAAACAGACTGCAAACAGACAAATCAACAGAAGTGTTGCAATTACAGGAAAAACAAACTGTAGTATTTTTGTACCCCATAACCCAAAAACATTAGTCACCCAATCTAGATCCATACCGAATATGCTAGTTTCAGGTTCCATAGCAGTCCTGAAGTAGTCCAGAGCCATAACTACATCAGTTAAATTATCTGTAACGTCAGGGATCAAGGTCATGCAAGAACCATCAGTTAAATTTAAGGTTGCACACAATCCCCCCCGTTTTTGCTAACAAAAAATCCAACGCCAATTGATGTTTTAGCAAAGTTAACCTGTGGGACTTTAACGTATCCTTTATTAAAGAAAAACCCCTTGGTCGTGGCATTCTTTGGCTGTTCCGTCGATAAGTGGCTCAACCAAACAGAGCTCGCCGAAATCTCAACGAAAGGTCTGGCAGTGAGTGATTGTTCCCTAGTTCCAAACCCTGAAGATTAGCTGTCAGCAGCTCCTGGGAAGCGCCAGGGTCTGAGGAACTCAACGGAAAACGCCAGCATCCATACTAGCGTAGCCATCATGGCAAACATCTGCTCGGCCATCTTTTCAAGGAATCGGTGCCTTTATACAATGTGCGGCGTGCACCCAGGTGGTCCTCTCCTTCACTTCCACTGCCGTAGGTGTGGTGAGAAGAATCTGAAACGGTCCCCTCCAACGCGGAGAGTGCCAGTGACGCCTCCTCACCCGTTTTCGAGACATGATCCAATCCATGAGAGAGCTTGGCCATGTAGGGAAGAAGTTGTTTAGGTAGACAAGGCTTACCATTTGGACCTCTCCATATGCCTTCTGAATCATACTTTCCTTGTTTCCTCCGTGACGATTTTCCCACACCATTAGCCATGGATTGAACATCTCTCAGTGACATTTTAGGATCGAAAACTGTCTGTGACGCCTCAGAATCAACTGGCATTTGAAGTGAGGTAGTCATACATGATACCGCAGCTGATTTTGCTGCAGAATCAGCAATAGAATTACCTTTCGAAACATCATTAATAACTCGAACATGGGCTTGACATTTACATACAGCCACTTGTGATGGAAGCAAAATGGCATCAAAAAGATTACGGACAAGAAGATGATGTAATATAGGCGTGCCTTGCCTCTGTTTTTTCCACAGAGCCCCATAGTCATGGACAACACCGAAAGCATATCTGCTGTCGGTATAGATGGTGACCGCTTTCCTTCTGAAAGAATACATGCTCGTGTCAGAGCAAACAGTTCAGTCTGTCGCGTCAGAAGTCCAAGTCACCGTGTAGTTAACAGTCAGTCCCGTCGCATGCGCAATGTCTGACAATGGTTGAGATAACTTTGCATAGTTCCTGATCCATTGTCGACAATATCCGGTGCAACCCAGAAAGGATAACACCTGTCGTTTAGTCAGTGGTTTAGGTATTGACAATACCGCTTTAACTCTGTCCTTGCCAATTGTTCGTGTATTTTGAGAGATCATATTTTGAGAGATCTCATGCCCAATGTAGTGCACTTGTTTTTTCACCAGCTGGAGTTTTTTGTAGGGACGCTTTATGTCCCTGTGAAGCCAAATAATGCAACAAAGCATTTGTGTCTGCAGTACAAGTAATTTCAGATGTTGAGCAAACCAACAAATCATCAACATATTGGATCAACGTACTGCCCCTAGGAAACACAAAACCTGTCAAATTTTCTTGCAAAGCAACCGAATATACCGTCGGCGATTCTGAATACCCCTGTGGACATCGGGTCCACTTGTACTTTTTGTTTTTAAAAGTAAAAGCAAACCAATCTGGAGATTTGGGGTCAACTGGAACACTAAAAAAAACGCGTTAGCCAAATCAATCACAGAGAACCATTCGGCATTGCTAGGTACTGAAGACAAGATCGTTGCTGGGTTAGGTACAATAGCTGCTCGAGCAAATACAGCTTCGTTTACAGCACGCAAATCATGAACAGGTCGCCAAGTTTTACCATCAGCCTTTTTTACTGGTAAAAGTGGAGTATTACATGGAGATGTTGGAGCTGGAACAATTATTCCATCTTTTAGGAGTTGCTCAATAATGGGAATCATACCCTCTTCCGTATCAGGTCTCAAAGGATACTGGTGTTTATTTGGCCGATAATCAGACTTGGGAACTACAATCTTCGGCGTGGCATCCTTAATTAGACCTACATCATACCTGTTTTTAGCCCACAATTGTTCTGGAACACCTTCCAACACTGGGTGGGTTTCGAGACACTCAGAAATGCTCTGTGAGTGGCATGCCACGAAATCAAAAAGCCCGTCTACAACCTCAGACTTTTTTAATTCCAAGCCATTGTCGTTGCAAACAATAACTGGTCAATTGTTTCAGAGTCATTTGGTTGGGAACATGTGCTGCCGTTTTGGAGAACAGCAACAGAACCCGGAGCTAGGTCTGGTAGTCATGACCTTTTGAAAAGGGCGGTTCTGATTTGCAAAACGGTTTGTTCACTGACACATCTCTAGATGGTGGATATGATCTTCCTTGATCATCATCCCATTTCTGTGATCTCTGTCAGTATTGTAATCCCTTCTTCTGTTACCACCTCGTTCCTGCGGCAGTAGGCGATGTCATGGCTTCCTCCAACAGCCCGTGATAGGGTGGGGGTGAAAAGCCCACGGCTCCATTTTCAGCACTAGCTACTGTATCCCTCCCTATGGGGTTAGCAGCAGTCTGCGGGTGGGATTCTTGTGAAACAGGCCGAGCTGCAATAAACAGGGGTGGGGGCTGTAGAGTGGGACAGTCCATATCCAGATCGACCTTATGAACACTGACCATAGTTATCTTTGGTCGGCTGTTAATCATCTGTTTCGTATGACTGACCTTTCGACTCACGGCACTCCAAACCCCGAGACACTCTGTCATGTACTCACAATCCCAATCAGGGGGAGAAAAACGGGCGAGGCTGGTCTATCAAATCTTTCAACATTACTATGTCCGACTTTTCAAAAAAAACCTTCACTTGACCCTCTTGGCTCAAAATCTGCAACAATACTACAGAATGGTACCGTATAATATGTTGAGTCTGTCACTTCAAACTATCAAGTTGTTTAGACCATCTCCTATTAATTTTCTTACAGGCCCTTGCTTTTGCTTTTCTAATTTTATCTTCAAATTTCTTTGACATTCTTTTTCGCAGTGATATCAGAGAGGCATGGTGAAAACTCCCATTTTTAGGAAATCCCAAATTGCTATGACATTTTGGCAAAAATGTTATTGCTGATTTACCATATTTATCATACATACACTTGGCTGGACCTTGTAGGTCATTTGGACGGCTATTATTGTTGCCCATGACGACCCCTTAATGATCTTTTAAACGTTTATTCTTTTCTTTACTTATCAATATTGAACACCATGAAATTCACTACTTAGCAATGGTAAAAATTGGTTCTCAAATCTCTACATAAAAACATCCTGTACAAATATCCATGTAAGATGGATCCAACTAAACAATTTTATTAAGAACAGCTATTGTTTCTTACTTCAATATCTGTACTCCGTTCTCTCTCTCTCTCTCTCTCTCTCTCAAAAACACGCCCACACACACATACTCACTCACTTAGACACACACACACGCGCTCATATCTGTACTCCGTTCTGTCTCTCTCTCTCTCTCAAGAGCACACACACACGCATTCATCAAAAAATTAGCTCTTTAGGAAAGATAATTTCCTTGGCCGCAAACCCTTTTTTACCTCAATCGATAAAGCGATTGGCGAGCCTTTCACTCGCTGGTTCTTTAGGAAACAAAAAATTCCTGGGTCTCCAACCTTTGTACCTCAATAGATAAAGCGATTGGCGAGCCTTTCACTCGCTGGTTCTTTAGGAAACTAAAAATTCCTGGGTCTCCAACCTTTTATATATATTTTTATCGGACTTTCACCGACCGGACCCCGACAGGCATGAGCAGTTAGTCTTAAAACAGAAACCCCCACCCTTCATTTAAGCGCGCTGGAATTAATCTCCCATAATTCCGGAATGAACAACACAGAACAAGACAGACAGACAATTTAGACAGACCCAGAAAGACAAACAAACGGATGGTTTAGACAGACAATTTAAACAAACCGTCAACCAATCTCTGTGCGTCTCCCATTTTATATGCTTCTAGAATTTCGGAAATGAGCTATATCATTTGAAAAAACCCAATTATCTCATTATAATTTAGTGATCGCTTACTGTAGTGATGCCTTCAATGGAAGGTCAAATCCTGGTTGGCCAAAAAAGAATTCTCCCTTCAGGAAAACAGCTTCTACTTCAGCGATATCTCGGTAGGACCTCCAATTGTCGTGGATCCGAATATGACCATGCACACACGACGTAAGAAAATGAGGACAACAGACACAGAAATGGATGAGGGTTGAATAAACATTGTATTTGTTGCAACAGATACAGACATAGAATAACATACCACCTTAGCTAGGCCGTTCGGGACGGAAACCTTCAACCTCTTCCTAGCTCTCTCCTACCTACCCACCTACTCTCTGTGACAGATCATATATATACGTTTTGGCCTGACCCAAAACCGACTGTCCTGTGCGTGTTCTCTGCATGTTTGCTGAGGGGCACATGTGTACTTTGTCCATGTTGTTGGATGTTCTCTGGAGAGCACATATGTACTTTTGTGGATAACCTATGTAAGTAATACATTGCCATAACAGGTGGCATGACATGGCTGGCCTTTGGTTGTCTACGTGACCTCTACCTCCTCACACACACACACACACACACACTGGCCCCTGAACAACATCTACTTGGGGCAGAGATGCGTTACGTTGTGGGTGCGTGGCAGCTAGCTGTAGAACCAGGGACAGCGCTGTCCATTTTGACCCACCTAACCCTTTGACTTAACCTACCGAAAGCATTGCGAGGTTTAGAGATGGCAATATGAAGCGCTGTAAACACTAATACACCAAACCAAGCATGACCTCCAACTCCGCCAGGCTATTCCTCACGGCCCTGAGGGTTTACGTCCAGCAGGGGGCTCTGCACCCTCGGAATTGACTACGACCCTTCTGGACCCTTGATTATTCTTTATGGTTTACACCTGTGCCTTGTTTCGGACCTGCCAGCTGTTAGTGTCATTGTTATCACCTGTGCCTTTTTGCCAGTGTATTTAAGTTCCTGGTTTCCTTTGGACTTTGTCTGTCCTTTTTTGCTGTAAGTGTGTTGCTTTGTGTTGTGTCTAAGTTAAGTTCCTGTCTCCTTTTAGAACAGGTTTTGCTTCTGCGTCCTGCCTCACGTGTTCCTTTTGTTTTGTTGGGGTTTTTTCGGGTTATTAGTTAGCTAGTTTTGCTCTCCTGCAACAGCCGTGACACTATTTGTATCGAAGTGAATGTGTCTGAGCAAACTGGGCTGGTAACCAGAGTATAACCAACTGAGTAGAGAGGACGTTCAATGATGGCAAATTGAGCTCTCCTCACTACATATCCACATTGATATGGCCAGACCAAGCCATCAGCTATGAGTAAACTTTGATTAGTTCAATGTGGCATGTTCATGATTGGCCAAATCTGATCGGCAATCTTGCTCAAAAGATAGGATATAACCTGTCAAAATGAGACTAGTCTGTCAGCGTTTTATGTGGTAGAGGTTAGCATTGATTGGTTGGTGTGAGGAAACCAGCAGTGTGATTGGTTCATTTGGTGAGGTTAGCGTTTTCATTGGTTGCTGTTTTAAAGTCCGTAATGTGATTGGTGTATTGCAGTAGTCGTCATCACTGTGATTGGTTCATATGGTAGAGGTCAGCATTGTCATCGGTTAATGTGGTGAAAATTAGCGTTGATTTTTGGAGAAGCAAGCTGTCAGTGCTCTGGAAGCTGTCCCTATGGAAACAATTCCAAGCACCTGTCAACAGCTCCTGACCCCCCCACTCTTTATCAGCTGGCCTTTGGAGTGGATCCATTAAAGTAACAACTCTCTCTCTCTCTCTCTCTCTCTCTCTCACCCTTTCTCGTCTCTCTCTCTTTTTTCCTATCTCTCTTTCTCCCTCTCTTTCTCACACATTCTCAGTTCAGTAGCGGGATTAAATTCTAATGCGACTTCCTTCCGAGAAATATCATTAAGTAAATGGTAAACACAGATGATGCAATATATGGATAATGTGTGACTATGTGTGTACATATATGAATTGTGTGATAAGAACATCAAAACAATGACTTCAACGTGACACAGTACATGGTTTCAGTTTCAGCTCATCTTTGGTCTGTTTTCTGCAGCACAACATCAGGTTTGGACGGAGCAGATTGCAAAGGTGATTGTATTAGAGAGAGAGAGAGACACACAGAGAGACACACACACACACACAGAGACACTGTCCCTCCTAGTTTGGGCCTGCCCTGTTGCCTCTGTGTGACTCTCGGGCATGTCACCTGTGACAGAGGGCCAGGCTGTGCTGGGTAGCCCCACGTCGCCTGCCTAATCTGCAGGCCTAAAGGCCCTTTATTTAGCCTGCTCCCCACAGACACTGTACATGGTCCCGCTGTGGTGACCCAACGCAGTATGCCACTTATGTCTCACATTAACTCCTCCTAAGCCCCCTGGACGAGGGACAGCTTTGAGCCCGGCCCACTCAGAATAACCCCCGCCAGGAAAAGGAGGCCCTCCTTTTGGGTTTCCAAACAGCCGACAAGTAGCTTGTAGAAAACGGACGCAGGGCTCTTCTCCGCGACAGGAATGTGGAGGATCTACTTGGGCTGAGGAGAGCAGCTGGCAAACCCCTCACTGGCTTGAGTGTGTGTGTGTGTGTGTGTGTGGGGGGGTGGGTGTGGGTGTGTGTGTGTACGTACACACACGACTTAGTGATAACCCTACTGAGAGATTGACAACGGCCAGGGGGCTGGAAGTAAAGGTGGTCTTGAGCCCCTCTCAATTACTTTGTGTTGTATACGACTGATTGTAACCACGCTGTCTGTGTGGTCTCCATTCTATCCAACCTGTTTGAGATCTGAGGCTAATGTCCATTCTATCCAACCTGTTTGAGATCTGAGGCTGATGTCCATTCTATCCAACCTGTTTGAGATCTGAGGTTAATGTCGATTCTATCCAACCTGTTTGAGATCTGAGGCTAATATCCATTCTATCAAACCTGTTTGTGATCTGAGGCTAATGTCCATTCTATCCAACCTGTTTGTTATGTGAGGCTGATCTCCATTCTATCCAACCTGTTTGTGATCTGAGGTTAATGTCCATTCTATCCAACCTGTTTGAGATCTGAGGCTAGTCCATTCTATCCAACCTGTTTGAGATCTGAGGCTAGTCCATTCTATCCAACCTGTTTGAGATCTGAGGCTAGTCCATTCTATCCAACCTGTTTGTGATTTGAGGCTAATGTCCATTCTATCCAACCTGTTTGTGATCTATGGCTAACTTCCATTCTATCCAACCTGTTTAAGATCTGAGGCTAATATCCATTCTATCCAACCTGTTTGAGATCTGAGGCTAATGTCCATTCTATTCAACCTGTTTGAGATCTGAGGTTAATGTCCATTCTATCCAACCTGTTTGTGATCTGAGGCTTATGTCCATTCTATCCAACCTGTTTGAGATCTGAGGCTAATGTCCATTCTATCCAACCTGTTTGAGATCTGAGGCTGATATCCATTCTATCCAACCTGTTTGAGATCTGAGGTTGATGTCCATTCTATCCAACCTGTTTGAGATCTGAGGCTAATGTCCATTCTATCCAACCTGTTTGAGATCTGAGGCTAATGTCCATTCTAACCAACCTGTTTGTGATCTGAGGTTAATGTCCATTCTATCCAACCTGTTTGAGATCTGAGGCTAATGTCCATTCTATCCAACCTGTTTGAGATCTGAGGCTAATGTCCATTCTATCCAACCTGTTTGAGATATGAGGCTAATGTCCATTCTATCCAACCTGTTTGAGATCTGAGGCTAATGTCCATTCTATCAAACCTGTTTGTGATCTGAGGTTAATGTCCATTCTATCCAACCTGTTTGAGATCTGAGGCTAATGTCCATTCTATCCAACCTGTTTGAGATCTGAGGTTAATGTCCATTCTATCCAACCTGTTTGAGATCTGAGGCTGATTTCCATTCTATCCAACCTGTTTGAGATCTGAGGTTAATGTCCATTCTATCCAACCTGTTTGAGATCTGAGGCTGATTTCCATTCTATCCAACCTGTTTGAGATTTGAGGCTAATGTCCATTCTATCCAACCCTTTTGAGATCTGAGGCTAATGTCCATTCTATCCAACCTGTTTGAGATCTGAGGTTAATGTCCATTCTATCCAACCTGTTTGTGATCTGAGGCTAATGTCCATTCTATCCAACCTGTTTGTGATCTGAGGTTAATGTCCATTCTATCCAACCTGATTGAGATCTGAGGCTATGTCCATTCTATCCAACCTGTTTGTGATCTGAGGTTAATGTCCATTCTATCCAACCTGTTTGTGATCTGAGGCTAATGTCCATTCTATCCAACCTGTTTGTGATCTGAGGCTAATGTCCATTCTATCCAACCTGTTTGAGATCTGAGGCTAATGTCCATTCTATCCAACCTGTTTGTGATCTGAGGCTGATGTCCATTCTATCCAACCTGTTTGTGATCTGAGGCTAATGTCCATTCTATCCAACCTGTTTGTGATCTGAGGTTAATGTCCATTCTATCCAACCTGTTTGAGATCTGAGGCTAGTCCATTCTATCCAACCTGTTTGAGATCTGAGGCTATGTCCATTCTATCCAACCTGTTTGTGATCTGAGGCTAATGTCCATTCTATCCAACCTGTTTGTGATCTGATGGCTAATGTCCATTCTATCCAACCTGTTTGAGATCTGAGGCTAATATCCATTCTATCCAACCTGTTTGAGATCTGAGGCTAATGTCCATTCTATCCAACCTGTTTGAGATCTGAGGCTAATGTCCATTCTATCCAACCTGTTTGAGATCTGAGGCTGATGTCCATTCTATCCAACCTGTTTGAGATCTGAGGCTGATGTCCATTCTATCCAACCTGTTTGTGATCTGAGGTTGATGTCCATTCTATCCAACCTGTTTGAGATCTGAGGCTAATGTCCATTCTATCCAACCTGTTTGAGATCTGAGGCTAATGTCCATTCTAACCAACCTGTTTGTGATCTGAGGTTAATGTCCATTCTATCCAACCTGTTTGAGATCTGAGGCTAATGTCCATTCTATCCAACCTGTTTGAGATCTGAGGCTAATGTCCATTCTATCCAACCTGTTTGAGATCTGAGGCTAATGTCCATTCTATCCAACCTGTTTGAGATCTGAGGCTAATGTCCATTCTATCCAACCTGTTTGAGAGCTGAGGTTAATGTCCATTCTATCCAACCTGTTTGAGATCTGAGGTTAATGTCCATTCTATCCAACCTGTTTGTGACCTGAGGCTAATGTCCATTCTATCCAACCTGTTTGTGATCTGAGGCTAATGTCCATTCTATCCAACCTGTTTGTGATCTGAGGTTAATGTCCATTCTATCCAACCTGTTTGAGATCTGAGGCTAGTCCATTCTATCCAACCTGTTTGTGATCTGAGGTTAATGTCCATTCTATCCAACCTGTTTGTGATCTGAGGTTGATGTCCATTCTATCCAACCTGTTTGAGATCTGAGGCTAATGTCCATTCTATCCAACCTGTTTGAGATCTGAGGCTAATGTCCATTCTAACCAACCTGTTTGTGATCTGAGGTTAATGTCCATTCTATCCAACCTGTTTGAGATCTGAGGCTAATGTCCATTCTATCCAACCTGTTTGAGATCTGAGGCTAATGTCCATTCTATCCAACCTGTTTGAGATATGAGGCTAATGTCCATTCTATCCAACCTGTTTGAGATCTGAGGCTAATGTCCATTCTATCAACCTGTTTGTGATCTGAGGTTGATGTCCATTCTATCCAACCTGTTTGAGATCTGAGGCTAATGTCCATTCTATCCAACCTGTTTGAGATCTGAGGTTAATGTCCATTCTATCCAACCTGTTTGAGATCTGAGGCTGATTTCCATTCTATCCAACCTGTTTGAGATTTGAGGCTAATGTCCATTCTATCCAACCCTTTTGAGATCTGAGGCTAATGTCCATTCTATCCAACCTGTTTGAGATCTGAGGTTAATGTCCATTCTATCCAACCTGTTTGTGATCTGAGGCTAATGTCCATTCTATCCAACCTGTTTGTGATCTGAGGTTAATGTCCATTCTATCCAACCTGATTGAGATCTGAGGCTAGTCAATTCTATCCAACCTGTTTGTGATCTGAGGTTAATGTCCATTCTATCCAACCTGTTTGTGATCTGAGGCTAATGTCCATTCTATCCAACCTGTTTGTGATCTGAGGCTAATGTCCATTCTATCCAACCTTTTTGTGATGTGAGGCTATTGTCCATTCTATCCAACCTTTTTGTGATCTGAGGCTAATGTCCATTCTATCCAACCTGTTTGTGATCTGAGGCTAATGTCCATTCTATCCAACCTGTTTGAGATCTGAGGCTGATGTCCATTCTATCCAACCTGTTTGAGATCTGAGGCTGATGTCCATTCTATCCAACCTGTTTGAGATCTGAGGTTAATGTCGATTCTATCCAACCTGTTTGAGATCTGAGGCTAATATCCATTCTATCAAACCTGTTTGTGATCTGAGGCTAATGTCCATTCTATCCAACCTGTTTGTTATGTGAGGCTAATCTCCATTCTATCCAACCTGTTTGTGATCTGAGGTTAATGTCCATTCTATCCAACCCTTTTGAGATCTGAGGCTAGTCCATTCTATCCAACCTGTTTGAGATCTGAGGCTAGTCCATTCTATCCAACCTGTTTGTGATTTGAGGCTAATGTCCATTCTATCCAACCTGTTTGTGATCTATGGCTAACTTCCATTCTATCCAACCTGTTTAAGATCTGAGGCTAATATCCATTCTATTCAACCTGTTTGAGATCCGAGGCTAATGTCCATTCTATCCAACCTGTTTGAGATCTGAGGCTAATGTCCATTCTATCCAACCTGTTTGAGATCTGAGGCTGATGTCCATTCTATCCAACCTGTTTGAGATCTGAGGCTGATGTCCATTCTATCCAACCTGTTTGTGATCTGAGGTTGATGTCCATTCTATCCAACCTGTTTGAGATCTGAGGCTAATGTCCATTCTATCCAACCTGTTTGAGATCTGAGGCTAATGTCCATTCTAACCAACCTGTTTGTGATCTGAGGTTAATGTCCATTCTATCCAACCTGTTTGAGATCTGAGGCTAATGTCCATTCTATCCAACCTGTTTGAGATCTGAGGCTAATGTCCATTCTATCCAACCTGTTTGTGATCTGAGGTTAATGTCCATTCTATCCAACCTGATTGAGATCTGAGGCTAGTCCATTCTATCCAACCTGTTTGTGATCTGAGGTTAATGTCCATTCTATCCAACCTGTTTGTGATCTGAGGCTAATGTCCATTCTATCCAACCTGTTTGTGATCTGAGGCTAATGTTCATTCTATCCAACCTTTTTGTGATGTGAGGCTATTGTCCATTCTATCCAACCTTTTTGTGATCTGAGGCTAATGTCCATTCTATCCAACCTGTTTGTGATCTGAGGCTAATGTCCATTCTATCCAACCTGTTTTTGATCTGAGGCTGATGTCCATTCTATCCAACCTGTTTGAGATCTGAGGCTGATGTCCATTCTATCCAACCTGTTTGTGATCTGAGGTTAATGTCGATTCTATCCAACCTGTTTGAGATCTGAGGCTAATATCCATTCTATCAAACCTGTTTGTGATCTGAGGCTAATGTCCATTCTATCCAACCTGTTTGTTATGTTAGGCTAATCTCCATTCTATCCAACCTGTTTGTGATCTGAGGTTAATGTCCATTCTATCCAACCTGTTTGAGATCTGAGGCTAGTCCATTCTATCCAACCTGTTTGAGATCTGAGGCTAGTCCATTCTATCTTACCTGGTTGTGATTTGAGGCTAATGTCCATTCTATCCAACCTGTTTGTGATCTATGGCTAACTTCCATTCTATCCAACCTGTTTGAGATCTGAGGCTAATGTCCATTCTATCCAACCTGTTTGTGATCTGAGGCTTATGTCCATTCTATCCAACCTGTTTGAGATCTGAGGCTAATGTCCATTCTATCCAACCTGTTTGAGATCTGAGGCTGATGTCCATTCTATCCAACCTGTTTGAGATCTGAGGCTGATGTCCATTCTATCCAACCTGTTTGTGATCTGAGGTTGATGTCCATTCTATCCAACCTGTTTGAGATCTGAGGCTAATGTCCATTCTATCCAACCTGTTTGAGATCTGAGGCTAATGTCCATTCTAACCAACCTGTTTGTGATCTGAGGTTAATGTCCATTCTATCCAACCTGTTTGAGATCTGAGGCTAATGTCCATTCTATCCAACCTGTTTGAGATCTGAGGCTAATGTCCATTCTATCCAACCTGTTTGAGATATGAGGCTAATGTCCATTCTATCCAACCTGTTTGAGATCTGAGGCTAATGTCCATTCTATCAAACCTGTTTGTGATCTGAGGTTGATGTCCATTCTATCCAACCTGTTTGAGATCTGAGGCTAATGTCCATTCTATCCAACCTGTTTGAGATCTGAGGTTAATGTCCATTCTATCCAACCTGTTTGAGATCTGAGGCTGATTTCCATTCTATCCAACCTGTTTGAGATTTGAGGCTAATGTCCATTCTATCCAACCCTTTTGAGATCTGAGGCTAATGTCCATTCTATCCAACCTGTTTGAGATCTGAGGTTAATGTCCATTCTATCCAACCTGTTTGTGATCTGAGGCTAATGTCCATTCTATCCAACCTGTTTGTGATCTGAGGTTAATGTCCATTCTATCCAACCTGATTGAGATCTGAGGCTAGTCAATTCTATCCAACCTGTTTGTGATCTGAGGTTAATGTCCATTCTATCCAACCTGTTTGTGATCTGAGGCTAATGTCCATTCTATCCAACCTGTTTGTGATCTGAGGCTAATGTCCATTCTATCCAACCTTTTTGTGATGTGAGGCTATTGTCCATTCTATCCAACCTTTTTGTGATCTGAGGCTAATGTCCATTCTATCCAACCTGTTTGTGATCTGAGGCTAATGTCCATTCTATCCAACCTGTTTGAGATCTGAGGCTGATGTCCATTCTATCCAACCTGTTTGAGATCTGAGGCTGATGTCCATTCTATCCAACCTGTTTGAGATCTGAGGTTAATGTCGATTCTATCCAACCTGTTTGAGATCTGAGGCTAATATCCATTCTATCAAACCTGTTTGTGATCTGAGGCTAATGTCCATTCTATCCAACCTGTTTGTTATGTGAGGCTAATCTCCATTCTATCCAACCTGTTTGTGATCTGAGGTTAATGTCCATTCTATCCAACCCTTTTGAGATCTGAGGCTAGTCCATTCTATCCAACCTGTTTGAGATCTGAGGCTAGTCCATTCTATCCAACCTGTTTGTGATTTGAGGCTAATGTCCATTCTATCCAACCTGTTTGTGATCTATGGCTAACTTCCATTCTATCCAACCTGTTTAAGATCTGAGGCTAATATCCATTCTATTCAACCTGTTTGAGATCCGAGGCTAATGTCCATTCTATCCAACCTGTTTGAGATCTGAGGCTAATGTCCATTCTATCCAACCTGTTTGAGATCTGAGGCTGATGTCCATTCTATCCAACCTGTTTGAGATCTGAGGCTGATGTCCATTCTATCCAACCTGTTTGTGATCTGAGGTTGATGTCCATTCTATCCAACCTGTTTGAGATCTGAGGCTAATGTCCATTCTATCCAACCTGTTTGAGATCTGAGGCTAATGTCCATTCTAACCAACCTGTTTGTGATCTGAGGTTAATGTCCATTCTATCCAACCTGTTTGAGATCTGAGGCTAATGTCCATTCTATCCAACCTGTTTGAGATCTGAGGCTAATGTCCATTCTATCCAACCTGTTTGTGATCTGAGGTTAATGTCCATTCTATCCAACCTGATTGAGATCTGAGGCTAGTCCATTCTATCCAACCTGTTTGTGATCTGAGGTTAATGTCCATTCTATCCAACCTGTTTGTGATCTGAGGCTAATGTCCATTCTATCCAACCTGTTTGTGATCTGAGGCTAATGTTCATTCTATCCAACCTTTTTGTGATGTGAGGCTATTGTCCATTCTATCCAACCTTTTTGTGATCTGAGGCTAATGTCCATTCTATCCAACCTGTTTGTGATCTGAGGCTAATGTCCATTCTATCCAACCTGTTTTTGATCTGAGGCTGATGTCCATTCTATCCAACCTGTTTGAGATCTGAGGCTGATGTCCATTCTATCCAACCTGTTTGTGATCTGAGGTTAATGTCGATTCTATCCAACCTGTTTGAGATCTGAGGCTAATATCCATTCTATCAAACCTGTTTGTGATCTGAGGCTAATGTCCATTCTATCCAACCTGTTTGTTATGTTAGGCTAATCTCCATTCTATCCAACCTGTTTGTGATCTGAGGTTAATGTCCATTCTATCCAACCTGTTTGAGATCTGAGGCTAGTCCATTCTATCCAACCTGTTTGAGATCTGAGGCTAGTCCATTCTATCTTACCTGGTTGTGATTTGAGGCTAATGTCCATTCTATCCAACCTGTTTGTGATCTATGGCTAACTTCCATTCTATCCAACCTGTTTGAGATCTGAGGCTAATGTCCATTCTATCCAACCTGTTTGAGATCTGAGGCTAATATCCATTCTATCCAACCTGTTTGAGATCTGAGGCTAATGTCCATTCTATCCAACCTGTTTGAGATCTGAGGTTAATGTCCATTCTATCCAACCTGTTTGTGATCTGAGGCTTATGTCCATTCTATCCAACCTGTTTGAGATCTGAGGCTAATGTCCATTCTATCCAACCTGTTTGAGATCTGAGGCTGATGTCCATTCTATCCAACCTGTTTGTGATCTGAGGTTGATGTCCATTCTATCCAACCTGTTTGAGATCTGGGGCTAATGTCCATTCTATCCAACCTGTTTGAGATCTGAGGCTATTGTCCATTCTATCCAACCTGTTTGAGATCTGAGGCTAATGTTCATTCTATCCAACCTGTTTGAGATCTGAGGCTAATGTCCATTCTATCCAACCTGTTTGAGATCTGAGGCTAATGTCCATTCTATCCAACCTGTTTGAGATCTGAGGCTAATGTCCATTCTATCCAACCTGTTTGTTATGTGAGGCTGATGTCAGTTCTATCCAACCTGTTTGAGATCTGAGGCTAATGTTCATTCTATCCAACCTGTTTGAGATCTGAGGCTAATGTCCATTCTATCCAACCTGTTTGAGATCTGAGGCTAATGTCCATTCTATCCAACCTGTTTGAGATCTGAGGTTGATGTCCATTCTATCCAACCTGTTTGAGATCTGAAGCTAATGTCCATTCTATCCAACCTGTTTGAGATCTGAGGTTAATGTCCATTCTATCCAACCTGATTGTGATCTGAGGGTAATGTCCATTCTTTCCAACCTGTTTGAGATCTGAGGCTAATGTCCATTCTATCCAACCCTTTTGAGATCTGAGGCTAATGTCCATTCTATCCAACCTGTTTGAGATCTGAGGTTAATGTCCATTCTATCCAACCTGTTTTAGATCTGAGGCTAATGTCCATTCTATCCAACCTGTTTGAGATCTGAGGCTAATGTCCATTCTATCCAACCTGTTTGAGATCTGAGGCTGATTTCCATTCTATCCAACCTGTTTTAGATCTGAGGCTAATTTCCATTCTATCCAACCTGTTTGAGATCTGAGGCTAATGTCCATTCTATCCAACCCTTTTGAGATCTGAGGCTAATGTCCATTCTATCCAACCTGTTTGAGATCTGAGGTTAATGTCCATTCTATCCAACCTGTTTTAGATCTGAGGCTAATGTCCATTCTATCCAACCTGTTTGAGATCTGAGGTTAATGTCCATTCTATCCAACCTGTTTGAGATCTGAGGCTGATTTCCATTCTATCCAACCTGTTTGAGATCTGAGGCTAATGTCCATTCTATCCAACCTGTTTGTGATCTGAGGCTAATGTCCATTCTATTCAACCTGTTTGAGATCTGAGGCTAATGTCCATTCTATCCAACCTGTTTGAGATCTGAGGCTAATGTCCATTCTATCCAACCTGTTGTATACAACCTGTTGTATATAAATAAATCCTCCAACTTCCCCATTAGGGATTGGAAGGCCAGCTGTGAAAGATGCCGAATTGTTCTGATTCCTACACGGATGTACCCAGTTCACACACACACACACACACACAGATCTATGATAACAGGTAACACACACGCCACACACACATATCTGAGACATCACATCCAAGATACTAGATAACACATACCACACACACACACATCTAAGATACCGGGTAACACACACACTTACACACATCTAAGATGCCGGGTAACACACACCACACACTCACACACATCTAAGATACTAGGTAACACATACCACACACTCACACACATCTAAGATACTAGGTAAAACACACTCACACACATCTAAGATACTAGGTAAAACACACACTCACACACATCTAAGATACTAGGTAACATACCACACACTCACACATCTAAGATACTAGGTAACACACACACTCACACACATCTAAGATACTAGGTAACACATACCACACACTCACATATCCAAGATACTAGGTAACACACACACTCACACACATCTAAGATACTACGTAACACATACCACACACTCACACATCTAAAATGCTAGGTAACACATACCACACACTCACACATCTAAGATACCAGGTAACACAAACCCCACACACACATCAAAGATACCAGGTTACACACACACACACACACACACACACACACCTAAGATACCAGGTAACATACACACACACACACACACACATCTAAGATACCAGGTAACATACATACACACACACACACACACACACACACACACACACACAGACACACACACACACATCTAAGATACCAGGTAACACACCACACACACACCTAAGATACCAGGTAACATATACACACACACACACACACACACACACACACACACACACACACACACACACACACACACATCTAAGATACCAGGTAACACACCACACACACACATCATTGGTACACTTGTTTTTATTCATTTATTGATATTTGATTTCTTTGATTTCTCCCTTGTAGGTTTCTGCTTGCCTTGAGTCAAGCACATTGAACTGCCTATGTGTATGAAATGTGCTCTACAAATACATTTGATATGATTTATATTTGATGGCTGAAACATCACAAATGAATCCAAACATCCCGGTCTTCTTCATCTCCAGCCATGACCGTCACACCCAGTGCATTGTTGCCTCGTTGCCCAGAGGCCCCGTTGGGATGGATGCACCATGACAAAAGAATTCCACAGGATCTATTTAAAGATGGCAGGGAGCAGATCCATGTTTTTTTCTTCTTCTGGCTGATGGATCCCAGTGCCACAGCACTCTGCCCTCAGGGCCTAATATGGAGGCGTCTGCCGCCCTGGCTGATAGGAGCCTGTGACCCACTGATGGGGTCTGGATGGCCTTGGCCTGAGAGCCCTCAACCTCTGCTTCTCGACAGGGCGCCCAGCCCCCGCCATATTAGGCCAGGGGGCTGGGTTTATAAAAAGGGCTTGGCTCCCAAGCTCACCCAGCAGGGCATCTCTCTATCTAAGGTAAGGCGGGAGTGGAGGAGCAACGCACCAACTACTAATCCTTTATATTTCACCAAACAAATCTAATCCTTTATATTTCACCCAACAAATCTAATCCTTTATATTTCACCAAACAAATCTAATCCTTTATATTTCACCAAACAAATCTAATCCTTTATATTTCACCAAACAAATCTAATCCTTTATATTTCACCAAACAAATCTAATCCTTTATATTTCACCCAACAAATCTAATCCTTTATATTTCACCAAAAAAATCTAATCCTTTATATTTCACCAAACAAATCTAATCCTTTATATTTCACCAAACAAATCTAATTCTTTATTTTTTTTTTGCACTTTCCATAAACGGGAATGCGTTTGTCCAAACTTTTGACTGGTACTGTATGTGTGTGTAGATAGATAGATAGATAGATAGATAGATAGATAGATATGCATATATATAGATATATTTGATGCATGTTCAAATAGTCCATCGCTTGATTTTCATACCTGGTATAGTTTTATTAAATTGACAATAGTTCAAGCTCACTGAATCAAAGCATAAAAGTAAATCAAAGCTCACTGGATAAAAGTAATTCCTATTAAATTCATCGAGAGCAGTGGTTGTGTTGGGTTCTGCTCTGAACGCTGTTAGGCATTTGGAGAAGCCTCGCTGGGTTTAAGTCTGCTCCTCTTCACAGAGACCAGACAGACTTACAGAAAAAACAACTTCTCATTATAGATATTATCTCTGGACAGACTTACAGAAAAACGAACTTCTCATTATAGATATTATCTCTGGACAGACTTACAGAAACAAACTTCTCATTATGGATGGTGGGATGTGCAGAATCATTTGGGAGGTCTAGAATAATCTGGGATGTGTAGAATCATTTGGGAGGTCTTTAATAACCTGGGATCTGTGTAGAATCATTTTGGATGTCTTTTAATAACCTGGGATGTGTAGAATCATTTTGGATGTCTTTTAATAACCTGGGATGTGTAGAATCATTTCGGACGTCTTTAATAACCTGGGATCTGTGTAGAATCATTTTGGATGTCTTTTAATAACCTGGGATGTGTAGAATCATTTCGGATGTCTTTAATAATCTGGAATGTGTAGAATAATTTTGGATGTCTTTAATAACCGGCCATGTTTCTCTTTAAATAAAGTTTATTATTTATCATTTACAGCAAAGACTAGAACACCTCCAGTCTTCTCCAAAAGGGTAAAAAGGTGAGAGTACCACCGTGTGTGTGTGTGTGTGTGTGTGTGTGTGTGTGTGTGTGTGTGACAGAGAGAAAGACTTGAGTTTAAAGATAGCCTCACTTAACTTATCTGTCAGCTGTGAAAGGTGTGACCTGGCAAGACAAGGGCTAATTTAGAGGTTAAAGGTTGAAGGTCATTGCCCTGGGAGACAGAACGTGCTGAGCGACGTTAAAGATGAAGTGGGGCTCCTTTACAGACAGGCAGACAGGCAGACAGACAGGCAGGCAGACAGACAGACAGACAGGCAGGCAGACAGGCAGGCAGGCAGACAGACAGACAGGCAGACAGACAGACAGGCAGAGAGACAGGCAGACAGACAGTACTACCTCCTTTCCCCTCTGCTTGCAGACAGACAAACAGTCTTACGCCCCTTGCCCTCTGCCTGCAGACAGACAGACAGACAGACAGACAGGCAGGCAGTCTTACCCCCCTTCCTCTCCACCTGCAGACGACAGACAGACAGACAGACAGACAGGCAGACAGTCTTACCCCCCTTCCCCTCTGCCTGCAGACAGACAAACAGGCAGACAGACAGGCAGACAGTCTTACCCCCCTTCCTCTCCACCTGCAGACGACAGACAGACAGACAGACAGACAGGCAGACAGTCTTACCCCCCTTCCCCTCTGCCTGCAGACAGACAAACAGGCAGACAGACAGACAGACAGTCTTACCCCCCTTCCCCTCTGCCTGCAGACAGACAGACAGACAGACAGTCTTACCCCCCTTCCCCTCTGCCTGCAGACAGACAGACAGACAGACACTCCAGCTGAACCATGGGAGATGCGCTCATGGCAGAGTTCGGCCTGGCGGCTCCGTTCCTGCGGAAGTCGGACCGAGAGCGTTTGGAGGCCCAGACCCGAACCTTTGACATGAAGAAGGAGTGCTTCGTCCCTGACAGTGAGGAAGAGTTTGTTAAGGCCACCGTCACCAGCCGCGACGGGGACAAAGTCACCGCCGACACAGCCAATGGGAAGGTCAGTATCTGACTGAATAATGAATTCAGCCAATGGGAAGGTCAGTATCTGACTGAATAATGAATTCAGCCAATGGGAAGGTCAGTATCTGACTGAATAATGAATTCAGCCAATGGGAAGGTCAGTATCTGACTGAATAATGAATTCAGCCAATGGGAAGGTCAGTATCTGACTGAATAATGAATTCAGCCAATGGGAAGGTCAGTATCTGACTGAATAATGAATTCAGCCAATGGGAAGGTCAGTATCTGACTGAATAATGAATTCAGCCAATGGGAAGGTCAGTATCTGACTAATAGTTAATTATTTGTAATGCCGACAGCCAATGGGAAGGTCAGTATTTATATTATTATTATTATTATTATTATTATTATTATTATTGATGAGTAGACCTCAATAGAGGAGTAGAGAGTCTGTTCTCCTCCAGGAGTAGAGAGTCTGTTCTCCTCCAGGAGTAGAGAGTCTGTTCTCCTCCAGGAGGAGTAGAGAGTCTGTTCTCCCTCCAGGAGGAGTAGAGAGTCTGTTCTCCTCCTCCAGTGAGGAGCAGAGAGTCTGTTCTCCCTCCAGGAGGAGTAGAGAGTCTGTTCTCCTCCTCCAGTGAGGAGTAGAGAGTCTGTTCTCCTCCAGGAGGAGTAGAGAGTCTGTTCTCCTCCAGTGAGGAGTAGAGAGTCTGTTTTTACCCAGCTGTCCCACACAGCAGACAGGAGCTCAGAGAGGATCAGCTGGCCGTCCCCTACACAGCAGCTGCCTGTCTGCCAGAACAACAAATGATCACCACCCTGGAGCCTTACAACCCTAACAATAACACACACTAACACAACACACACTAACACAACACACGATCATAAAACATATTATCCTCACCCCCAAACCTCAATACTACCACCAGGACAATATTGGATTAGACCTTATTGGCATATGTATGATAGGTGTGTGAGGGGTCTGTGTCCTGGTGTGTGTGCGTGTGCGCGTGTGTGTGTGTTGAGTCTGACAGTTGCCCTGTGTCCCCAGACTGTGACGGTGAAGGAGGTAGACGTCCATCCTCAGAACCCTCCTAAGTTTGACAAAATCGAGGACATGGCCATGTTTACCTTCCTTCATGAGCCCGCCGTGCTGTTCAACCTCAAAGAGCGCTACGCAGCATGGATGATCTACGTAAATACCTCCTCCTCCTCCTCCTCCTCCTCCTCCTCCTCCTCCTCCTCCTCCTCCTCCTCCTCCTCCTCCTCCTCCTCTTCCACTCCTCCTGTCCACCAGACCTACTCCTTGTCTGTCTGTGTATAATAATTTCTATTTAGATAATGTATGCGTATATATAATCTATATTTAGATAATATAAATCCACTCTCTTTTCAGACCTACTCTGGCCTCTTCTGTGTGACGGTCAACCCCTACAAGTGGCTTCCTGTCTACAACCAGGAAGTGGTCGGAGCCTATCGGGGGAAGAAGAGGAGTGAAGCTCCTCCCCACATCTTCTCCATCTCTGACAACGCCTACCAGTACATGTTGGCAGGTAGGGTCTAGGGTTAGGGTTAGGGTCTAGGGTTAGAGTTAGGGTCTAGGGTCTAGGGTTAGGGTTAGGGTCTAGGGTTAGGGTTAAGTTAGCTACCAGTACATGTTGACAGGTAGGGTTAGGGTTAGCTACCAGTACATGTTGGCAGGTAGGGTCTAGGGTTAGGGTCTAGGGTTAGGGTTAGGGTCTATGGTTAGGGTTAAGTTAGCTACCAGTACATGTTGACAGGCAGGGTCTAGGGTTAGGGTCTAGGGTCTAGGGTTAGGGTTAGGGTTAGGTTAGCTACCAGTACATGTTGACAGGGGCAGTTGAATTGTTCCTATAACTGAACGCTAGTGACTATCATTCTGTGTGTTGTGGTTGAATTGTTCCTATATCTGAATGCTAGTGACTGTATTACTGTGTGTTGTGGTTGAATTGTTTCTCTAACTGAATGCTAGTGACTGTATTACTGTGTGTTGTGGTTGAATTGTTTCTCTAACTGAATGCTAGTGACTGTATTACTGTGTGTTGTGGTTGAATTGTTTCTCTAACTGAATGCTAGTGACTGTATTACTGTGTTGTGATTTCCAGACAGAGAGAACCAGTCCATTCTCATCACGTGAGTTCACCTTCTCCTCCTCCCTCCTTCATATTTCTACCCACCGGATTGTCGTAATGGGTTTTGTACATATTGCTAAGTGTGTGTGTGTGTTTGGTGTGGATGGGTGTGTGTGTGTGTGTGTGTGTGTGTGTGTGTGTGTGTGTGTCCACAGCGGAGAATCCGGCGCGGGGAAGACAGTGAACACCAAGAGAGTCATCCAGTATTTTGCCAGCATCGCCGCTGGCGGCAGCGCCAGGAAGGAGGCAGCAGACAAGAAGGTAACCGTGGCAACGCGGAGCCACTCAGAAAAGGGCCCCGACATTCAAAGACGGCGGCCATACTGGGGTTCCACTAGGCCGATGTCACTTTGGTGTAAAACGAGTCCCCCCCTCCTGACCTCTAGGTTTTCCTCTGCTTCACTACGAGCCAATCACTGTGGTTCAATGGTAGATACGAATACTGTTGTCTTGGTGGTGTCTGGGAAGAGGGTGTGTTGGTGACGGTGTTGTTGTTGTTGGATCTCAGGGAACTCTGGAGGATCAAATCATCCAGGCTAACCCTGCCCTGGAAGCCTTTGGCAACGCCAAGACCATCAGGAACGACAACTCCTCACGATTTGTAAGTTCCTCTGTCCCTGTGTGTGTGTGTGTGTGTGTGTGTGTGTGTGTGTGTGTGTCTACCTGTCTGTGTGCCTGTCCCTGTGTGTGTGTGTGGTGTGTGTGTGTCTACCTGTCTGTGTGCCTGTCTGTGTGTGTGTGTGTGTGTGTGTGTGTGTGTGTGTGTGTGTCTACCTGTCTGTGTGCCTGTCTATATGTGAGTGTGTGTGTGTGTGTGTGTCTACCTGTCTGTGTGCCTGTCCCTGTGTGTGTGTGTGTGGTGTGTGTGTGTGTGTCTACCTGTCTGTGTGCCTGTCTATGTGTGTGTGTGTGTGTGTGTGTGTGTGTGTCTACCTGTCTGTGTGCCTGTCTATATGTGAGTGTGTGTGTGTGTGTGTGTGTCTACCTGTCTGTGTACCTGTCTATGTGTGTGTGTGTCTACCTGTCTGTGTGCCTGTCTATGTGTGTGTGTGTGTGTGTGTGTGTGTGTGTGTGTGTCTACCTGTCCATGTGCCTGTCTATGTGTGTGTGTGTGTGTCTACCTGTCTGTGTGCCTGTCTATGTGTGTGTGTCTACCTGTCTGTGTGCCTGTCTGTCTATGTGTGTCTGTGTGCCTGTCTGTCCCTGTGTGTGTCTATCTGTCTGTGTGTCTGTTTGTCTGTCTATGTGTGTGTGTGTGTGTGTGTGTGTGTGTGTGTGTGCGTGTGTGTGTCCACTATCTTCTCCTGATTTGGTTTGTTATGGATCTTTCAGGGAAAGTTCATCCGAATCCACTTTGCTGCCAGTGGGAAGCTAGCCTCTGCGGACATAGAGACCTGTAAGGCAGCAGCACGCTTACTTCATTAATACTTTCCTCATTTCATAACTGTATCAATATAATTATTATAAGAATCAGGTTTCAATCGCGTATGAATATATGCAACCAACCTGTACTTCCATTTGGTTTTCACTGCCCTCTGCATCCCTCTCTCTTTCTTTTTCTCCCTCTCTTCCTCAGATCTGTTGGAGAAGTCCCGTGTAACCTTCCAGCTGAAGGCTGAGAGAGATTACCACATCTTCTACCAGATCCTGTCTCAGCAAAAACCTGAGCTGCTGGGTAGGAGCAAGACTCCTCCTCTTCCCTCCTTCTCCTCTTCCTCCTCCTCATCACCACCAACATACACCGCACTGTGTGTGTCGGCAAGGGCCTAATCTAGATGTATGTGTGTGTCTGTGTGTCCCTCAGAGATGCTGCTGATCACCAGCAACCCTTACGACTACAACTTCATCTCTCAGGGGGAGACCACGGTGCAGTCCATCAACGACTCAGAGGAGCTAATGGCCACTGACGTACGTACATCAGCCATTCACGTATACACACACACACACACACACACACACACACACACACACACAGTACGAACATCAGCCTCTGAGGAACACACACACACACACACACACACACACACACACACACACAGTACGCACATCAGCCTCTGAGGAACACACACACACACACACACACACACACACACAGAGTATGTACATCAGCCTCTGAGGAACACACACACACACACACACACACACAGTACGTACATCAGCCTCTGAGGAACACACACACACACACACATAGACACACACAGAGACAGTCATATCTATTTCGGTGTCCTGTGCACAGATTGTGATGCTGTATTCTGCTCTGTTTGTGTGCCAGGATGCCTTTGATGTTCTGGGCTTCACCCAAGAGGAGAAGAACAGCATCTACAAGATGACAGGCGCCATCATGCACTACGGCAACATGAAGTTCAAACAGAAGCAGAGAGAAGAGCAGGCTGAGGCTGATGGCACCGAGGGTAACACACACACACACACACACACACACACTAAGACACCCAGGGTAAGAGACACACACACACAGAATATCACATATACTGTGCATAAACACTCTCCTCTCCTCAGATGCTGACAAAGTGGCGTACCTAATGGGCCTGAACTCTGCCGACCTCATCAAAGGCCTGTGCCACCCCCGGGTCAAAGTGGGCAACGAGTGGGTCACCAAGGGCCAGAGTGTCCAGCAGGTCAGAACCAGAACCAGAACCAGAACCAGAGTCACACTGCCAGCCCATTGGCTGAGCCGGCCATGTGTCATTGGTCACTTCCCCTAATGGCAGTTAATCTTAAACATGTGTTATAATAATATCCACTTATTAGTAACAATTTATACACAACATTTATTTATTTATACTATATACTATCATATATATAACATACACTACATTTATGTTTTGTATAAGAAAAACGTTTTGTATAAACTATTTTTATAACACTTTGTAACAATGACTACATTTACATGCACAAAATATTCCGGGTTGCCCCTTTCTCGAAAAAGACAATGTTCCTACTAAGCCACCACAGGTGACCTACTCAGTCAGGATGTAATCTATGATAATGTAATCCACAGGTGTACTCACTCAGGATGTAATCTATGATAATGTAATCCACAGGATGTAATCTATGATAATGTAATCCACAGGATGTAATCTATGATAATGTAATCCACAGGTGAACTACTCACTCAGGATGTAATCTATGATAATGTAATCCACAGGATGTAATCTATGATCATGTATTCCACAGGTGAACTACTCACTCAGGATGTAATCTATGATAATGTAATCCACAGGTGAACTACTCCATCGGTGCGCTGTCTAAGTCAGTGTACGAGAAAATGTTCCTTTGGATGGTGGTCAGAATCAACCAATCACTGGACACCAAGCAACCGCGCCAGTACTTCATTGGTGTATTGGACATCGCTGGATTTGAGATCTTTGATGTAAGCCTTCAAGTCTCTACCTTAGGATGCCAGACACACCTTTTAACTTTTATGTGAATAATGATTGATCTACGAGAAGTGTAAATTGCTCCTGATTGATTTAATAGACACCTTTTTGGTTGTTTTTCTGGCCGCAGTTCAACACCTTTGAGCAGCTGTGCATCAACTTCACCAACGAGAAACTGCAACAGTTTTTCAACCACCACATGTTTGTCCTGGAGCAAGAGGAGTACAAGAAGGAGGGCATTGAATGGACCTTCATCGACTTTGGCATGGACCTACAGGCCTGCATCGACCTCATAGAGAAGGTTTGTTTGGGCAAAACAGATTTAGACTTCATTAGCCTGACATTTTTATGTTGGTCACTTAACTTGTAGATATTTTGAGATTTGGGTCATGCACATAAAAAGCATTGATTACAGCATACATAGTCTTTTAACTGTATGTGTGTGTGTGTGTGTGTGTGTGTGTGTGTGTGTGTGTGTGTGTGTGTGTGTGTGTGTGTGTGGGCAGCCAATGGGCATAATGTCCATTCTGGAGGAGGAGTGTATGTTCCCCAAAGCCTCTGACCTCACCTTCAAGACCAAGCTGTACGACAACCACCTGGGAAAGTCCAACAACTTCCAGAAGCCACGCATAGGTGACCACACACACAAACACACACACACACACTCTCTCACACACACACTCACACACAAACAGACACACACACACACCCTTACTGATCAAACTGATATTATTTCAAACTCATATTTTTACAGCAAATATATTGTTTTGTTTCCTTTAGACAACACTAAACATCGCACAAATACCTTTTTAACGGACAGTAGAGCCATAAACACATTTCAAAATGAAAGGGTCATGTTTAAACTGCCGTCCAATGACCTGAGCTAACCGTGCGTTGGGGATGTGTTTGCGGCCCTCCAGTGAAAGGTAAACCAGAGGCCCATTTCTCCCTGGTCCACTACGCTGGCACTGTGGACTACAACATCGGCAACTGGCTGGTGAAGAACAAAGACCCCCTGAACGAGACGGTGGTGGGGCTGTACCAGAAGTCCACCGTCAAGCTGCTGGCCACGCTGTTCGCTCACTACGCCGGGGCCGATGGTACGTAGAAACACAGGCAACGTAGAAACACAGGCAACGTGGGAACATAGGCAACGTAGAAACATAGGCAACGTAGAAACACAGGCAACGTGGAAACATAGGCAACGTAGAAACACAGGCAACGTAGAAACATAGGCAACGTAGAAACATAGGCAACGTAGAAACACTGCCAACGTAGAAACACAATTAACGTAGAAACACAGGTAACGTAGAAACACAGGCAACGTAGAAACACAGGCAACGTAGAAACACAATTAACGTAGAAACACAGGCAACGTAGAAACACAGGCAACGTGGGAACACAGGTAACGTGGAAACATAGGCAACGTAGAAACACAGGCAACGTAGAAACACAGGCAACGTAGAAACACAGGCAACGTAGAAACATAGGCAACGTAGAAACACAGGCAACGTGGAAACATAGGCAACGTAGAAACACAGGCAACGTGGAAACATAGGCAACGTAGAAACACAGGCAACGTAGAAACACAGGCAACGTAGAAACATAGGCAACGTAGAAACATAGGCAACGTAGAAACATAGGCAACGTAGAAACACTGCCAACGTAGAAACACAATTAACGTAGAAACACAGGCAACGTAGAAACACAGGTAACGTAGAAACACAGGCAACGTAGAAACACAATTAACGTAGAAACACAGGCAACGTAGAAACACAGGCAACGTAGAAACACAATTAACGTAGAAACACAGGCAACGTAGAAACACAGGCAACGTAGAAACACAGGTAACGTAGAAACACAGGCAACGTAGAAACACAGGTAACATAGAAACACAGGCAACGTAGAAACACAGGAAACGTAGAAACACAGGCATGGAAAACAGAGAGAGATTATTCGATTGAGATTAGATTAAGATTAGGTCACGCTAGGATCTAGGATGTGACAGTACGCAGAGAGAGAGAAAAACATTATTATTATTATTATATTGTACGGCCATAACATAAGAATTGTATTCTCTGGTTCCTCAGACAATGCTGGAAAGAAGAAGAAAGGTTCATCTTTCCAAACGGTGTCGGCCTTGCACAGGGTGAGTTCTGTCTGCCTGCCTGCCTGCCTGCCTGCCTGCCTGTCTGTCTGACTGAAATAAAATTCATAGTATTATGTGTATATATACTAAAGCAGCATACAGTAAATGGAGTTTTGAAACTCTGACCCCTCAAAAAACACCTTATACCTGAACAAAGTGTGTAATTATTTCAAATTCACTATTCATTTGTAGATTGCAATTAATGATATAACATTTGTTTTCATCGATTGAAAACCATGCGTGGTTGATCTCTTAATGTCGATTATGATTAACGCTACACAATATTTGAGGTATGGATCGTAAACGTGTGTGTGGTGTGTCCGTGCAGGAGAACCTGAACAAGCTGATGACCAACCTGCGGTCCACCCACCCCCACTTTGTGCGCTGCCTCATCCCCAACGAGAGCAAGACCCCGGGGGCCATGGAAAACCCTCTGGTCATGCACCAGCTCCGCTGCAATGGCGTGCTGGAGGGCATCAGGATCTGCAGGAAGGGCTTCCCCAACCGCATCCTCTACGGTGACTTCAAACAGAGGTATTGTGTGTGTGTGTGTGTGTGTGTGTGTGTGTGTGTGTGTGGATGGGAGAGGGGGACAGTCAGTAGGTAGGTTGTAGTAGGTTGATATGTAGATATGAGGTATGGCCCTCTCAAACTTAATTTGCTGTTAACAAAAACACTGACAGGCTAAGCAAATAGAGATTGATTAATATGAGTTTTATGATTATTATGATTATGATTTTAATCATCCCAGAATTATTCCTCCCTCAGGTACCGAATCCTGAACCCAGCGGCCATCCCAGAAGGCCAGTTCATCGACAGCAAGAAGGGGGCAGAGAAACTTCTGGGCTCCCTGGACATCGACCACAACCAGTACAAGTTTGGACACACCAAGGTGAGACCACAACCAGAACAGGTTAACACACCAAGGTGATAACACACAACAGAACAGGTTAACACACTAAGGTCAGACCTCTGCTGGGTTCAGGGGTCATGGGTCAGAGTTAGGGTCCTGACTGTGGTTCCTCTCCTCAGGTGTTCTGGTCTGCAGGGTTCAGGGGTCATGGGTCAGAGTTAGGGTCCTGACTGTGGTTCCTCTCCATCAGGTGTTCTTCAAGGCGGGTCTGTTGGGTCAGCTGGAGGAGATGAGAGATGACCGTCTGTCTCTCATCATCACGGGCATCCAGTCCAAGGCCCGAGGCCTGCTCGCCCGCGCAGAGTTCCAGAAGATCGTCGAACGCAGGTCCGAATAAGGTCGCCCGAAAGCGACCCTGCAATCATCCGTTGTTGTTTATTGGTTTTTATTAGTTTGTGACATCCCGTTTCTTTAGGATATCACCAAGCCTTTTATACGTATAACCCCCCCACCTCTCCCATCCCCCCCCCCCCCCCCCCCCCCACACACACACATACACACACACACACACACACAGGGACGCCCTGCTGGTCATCCAGTGGAACGTGCGTGCCTTCATGGGGGTGAAGAACTGGCCCTGGATGAAGCTCTTCTTCAAGATCAAGCCCCTGTTGAAGTCTGCCGAGTCAGAGAAGGAGATGGCCAACATGAAGGAGGAGTTCCTGAAGCTCAAGGAGGCCTTCGCCAAGTCGGAGGCTCGCAGGAAGGAGCTGGAAGAGAAGATGGTGTCTCTTCTCCAAGAGAAGAACGACCTGCAGCTTCAGGTTCAGGCTGTAAGTGTCCCCGCTGTAGCAGCAGATACACAAAGACAGCACAGTTCAGTTACTGCAGAAGTATTTCTTGGTTTGCTAACAACTGAAACGTTTTTTGATCAAGACGTCAAACGTTCCTTGTTTTGGTACCTGTTATTTATCATGATCAACTTTCAACTTTCAACTATGACTATCAAATGTTTGTATAAAATAATGACTGGCTTGTCTGCTTAACAAATGATGTTTGCTTTGGGATTCTGCGTCTAGGAGCAAGACAATCTTTCAGACGCGGAGGAGCGCTGTGAGGGTCTGATCAAGAATAAGATCCAGCTTGAAGGCAAAGCCAAAGAGCTGACGGAGAGGCTGGAGGATGAGGAGGAGATGAACGCTGAGCTGACAGCAAAGAAGAGGAAGCTGGAGGACGAATGCTCTGAGCTGAAGAAGGACATTGATGACCTGGAGCTCACCCTGGCCAAAGTGGAGAAGGAGAAGCATGCTACAGAGAACAAGGTAAGAAGGCAAAGATCTAGAGTAGAATAGAAGAGAAGCACGTCACAGAGAACAAGGTAAGAAGGCAAAGATCTAGAATAGAATAGAATAGAATAGAAACACGCCACAGAGAACAAGGTAAGAAGGCAAAGATCTAGAATAGAATAGAAAAGAAACACGCTACAGCGAACAAGGTAAGACAAAGATCTAGAATAGAATAGAAACACTCCACAGAGAACAAGGTAAGAAGGCAAATATCTAGAATAGAATAGAATAGAATAGAAACACGCCACAGAGAACAAGGTAAGAAGGCAAAGATCTAGAATAGAATAGAAAAGAAACACGCTACAGCGAACAAGGTAAGAAGACAAAGATCTAGAATAGAATAGAACAGAAACACGCCACAGAGAACAAGGTAAGGAGGCAAAGATATAGAATAGAATAGAAGAGAAACACGCCACAGAGAAAAAGGTAAGAACATAGATATCTAGAATAGAATAGAAAGTGTATGTAAGAAGTAAAACAGCGAATCGAATGGATGAGAATAGATCATCATATAATATACATGACACGTATACAATATTACTATAATACATATATACTGTATAATATTATACGTCTGTGACTTGCTACCTCAGTGTAACCCTAACCCTGATATACATGACACGTATACAATATTACTATAACACATATATACTGTGTTGGATTCTCTCTAAATTATATTATGAACATATCTTCGTATCTGTAAACAAATATCAGATTGGAATCCAGTTTAGAAGGAAATTATAAGTTACACAGGTGCCTTACTGTTTGTGCTGGTGTAGGATGTGTTGAAGTGTAACACACAAGTGTGTGTGTGTGTGTGTGTGTGTGTGTGTGTGTGTGTGTGTGTGTGTGTACAGGTGAAGAACCTGACGGAGGAGATGGCAGCGCTGGACGAGATCATCGCCAAGCTGACCAAGGAGAAGAAAGCCTTGCAGGAGGCCCACCAGCAGACACTGGACGACCTTCAGAGCGAGGAAGACAAAGTCAACACTCTGACCAAGGCCAAGGCCAAGCTGGAGCAACAGGTCGATGATGTGAGTCAACCAGCAGGGGGAGCTACTGTTCACACCACGCCTTTATTTAAAAGAATAAACACAGATTGGAAGGGTAACTTATACTTGTAATTTAACAATGACTGTGTGTGTGTGTGTGTGTGTGTGTGTGTGTGTGTGTGTGTGCAGCTGGAGGGCTCCCTGGAGCAGGAGAAGAAGGTGCGCATGGACCTGGAGAGAGCGAAGAGGAAGCTGGAGGGAGACCTGAAGCTCAGCCAGGAGAGTCTGATGGACCTGGAGAATGACAAGCAACAGCTGGAGGAGAGACTCAAGAAGTCTGTACCACACACACGCGTGTGCATATCTACACAGACACACACAGACACACACACACCTACACCTCTGAGAACTATCTATATAAAACTAGCACAGGAACTTGAGACCTTTTGGTCGCCAGGAAGCAGTCCTATCCACCATACATCTTATAACCAAAATAATTGAACGTGTGTCTGTTTCATAGTGGAAGGCGTATACTTGCACATTAGTCTATGCATATCATAACTAAAGTAAATACATTTGCTGTACAAGTCCTGCTCACTTGGGAAGGTGTGTTTAAATATGAAATGATATTCTCACGACATTGTAACAAATGTCGAGAGAATTTGAGAAAATGTAAACTTTAACTTTGAATGGTGTAAACTCCTGTAGGAAGGACTTTGAGGTGAGCCAGCTGAACAGCAAGATAGAGGATGAGCAGGCCATGAGCATTCAGCTTCAGAAGAAGATCAAAGAGCTCCAGGTAAGCCATCAGCACCTTCATCATCACTATCCTCCTCATCCTCATCATCTAATCATCCAGTCACAATCTCGCCATCGGCGTGTGAATGTGTGAAGGGGTGAATGAGAGGCTAATTGTAAAGCGCTTTGGGAACTTTTAAGGTTGATAAAAGCGCTATGTAAGTGGAGTCCATTTACCATTATAGCTCAACAGGCATAAAAACGATTCATCACTAATGCATACTCTCTGTTTCTATCTTTCTGTGTGTGTGTGTGTGTGTGTGTGTGTGTGTGTGTGTGTGTGTGTGTGTGTGTGTGTGTGTGTGTGTGTGTGTGTGTGTGTGTGTGTGTGTGTGCGTGCGCGTGCGTGTGTGCACGCTCTCTCTGCAGGCCCGTATCGAGGAGCTGGAGGAGGAGCTGGAGGCGGAGCGGACTGCCAGGGCCAAGGTGGAGAAGCAGAGAGCCGACCTGGCCCGGGAGCTGGAGGAGATCAGCGAGAGGCTGGAGGAGGCGGGAGGAGCCACCTCCGCCCAGATAGAGATGAACAAGAAGAGGGAGGCGGAGTTCCAGAAGCTACGCAGGTGAGCCAACCCTCTGTACAGGTGTAGACTGATACAATAGGACAGGTGAGCCAACCCTCTGTACAGGTGTAGACTGATACAATAGGACAGGTGAGCCAACCCTCTGTACAGGTGTAGACTGATACAATAGGACAGGTGAGCCACACCCTCTGTACAGGTGTAGACTAATACAATAGGACAGGTGAGCCACACCCTCTGCACAGGTATAGACAGGTATAGTCTAGTATAATTTTGTTTTGTGATCTTGTGCTGACGATGCCTTTTTGAACGCATGGATTCCAGCTTCAGATTTCAATGTTTCAATACAATAGGATGGAATCAACCAGGAGGTTCCCTGCTAAACATGCGATCTGAGACTTTTCTAAACTACACAACATCTAAATAATACGCTAAGCACCCCCCCCCCCCCCCCCCCCCCCCCCCAGGGACCTTGAAGAGGCCACCCTGCACCACGAGGCCACGGCAGCCACGCTGAGGAAGAAGCAGGCTGACAGCGTGGCCGACCTGGGGGAGCAGATCGACAACCTGCAGCGCGTCAAGCAGAAGCTGGAGAAGGAGAAGAGCGAGCTCAGGCTGGAGCTGGATGATGTGGTGTCCAACATGGAGCACATTGTCAAGACCAAGGTGTGTGTACGGTGTGTGTGGTCTCTGTGTGTGTACGGTGTGAGGTCTGTGTGTGTGAGGTGTGTGTGTGTGTCCAACATGGAGCACATTCTCAAGACCAAGGTGTGTGTACGGTGTGTGTGTGTGTGTAGTAGTAGTGTTGACTCTAGTGTTTGGGCCGTAGACTAACCTGGAGAAGACATGTCGCACTCTGGAGGATCAGATGTCAGAATACAAAACCAAGTATGAGGAGGCCCAGCGTGGCATCAACGACTTCAGCCTGCACAAAGCCAAGCTGCAGACTGAGAACGGTACAATTATCGTTGTGTGTGTGTGTGTGTGTGTGTGTGTGTGTGTGTATGATCCAATCTGTTTATGTGTGTGTTTGTTTGTGTGATCTAATCTGTTTGTGTGTGTGTGTGTGTGTGTGTGTTCCAGGGGAGCTGGCTCGCCAGATGGAGGAGAAGGACTCCTTGGTGTCCCAGCTGACCAGAGGAAAGCTGTCCTACACCCAGCAGATAGAAGACCTCAAGAGACAGCTTGAGGAGGAGAGCAAGGTGCTCATCTCATATCTCTCTCTCTCTCTCTCTCTCTCTCTCTCTCTCTCTCTCTCTCTCTCTCTCTCTCTCTCTCTCTCTCTCTCTCTCTCTCTCTCTCTCTCTCTCTCTCTCGCAGTTGAAATTGTCAGTTATTGTCAAGGCTCAGTGATAATATTACTAGTACAGTAGTAAGTGTGTGCACCGTGTTAAAACTCTGTGTGCGTGCAGGCTAAGAACGCCCTGGCCCACGCGGTCCAGTCTGCCCGCCATGACAGCGACCTGCTGAGGGAGCAGTTTGAGGAGGAGCAGGAGGCCAAGGCGGAGCTGCAGCGCGGCATGTCCAAGGCCAACGGCGAGGTGGCTCAGTGGAGGACCAAGTACGAGACCGACGCCATCCAGAGGACGGAGGAGCTGGAGGAGGCCAAGTGAGACCACGGCAACAACAACATCACGGGATGGAGCCAGAAAACAAACACATCCCAAATAGCATGAAGAGTAGCTTAGTAGGAGCCAGAAAACAAACACATCCCAAATAGCATGAAGAGTAGCTTAGTAGGAGCCAGAAAACAAACACATCCCAAATAGCATGACGAGTAGCTTAGTAGGAGCCAGAAAACAAACACATCCCAAATAGCATGAAGAGTAGCTTAGTAGGAGCCAGAAAACAAACACATCCCAAATAGCATGAAGAGTAGCTTAGTAGGAGCCAGAAAACAAACACATCCCAAATAGCATGACGAGTAGCTTAGTAGGAGCCAGAAAACAAACACATCCCAAATAGCATGAAGAGTAGCTTAGTAGGAGCCAGAAAACAAACACATCCCAAATAGCATGAAGAGTAGCTTAGTAGGAGCCAGAAAACAAACACATCCCAAATAGCATGAAGAGTAGCTTAGTAGGAGCCAGAAAACAAACACATCCCAAATAGCATGAAGAGTAGCTTAGTAGGAGCCAGAAAACAAACACATCCCAAATAGCATGAAGAGTAGCTTAGTAGGAGCCAGAAAACAAACACATCCCAAATAGCATGAAGAGTAGCTTAGTAGGAGCCAGAAAACAAACATATACCAAATAGCATGAAGAGTAGCTTTGCTTACAGTACAAAGACAGAACTAAGAACGTCCAAAAAACACACTTTAAGGGAGTGATTCAAAAAGTGATTTTTTTCTTCTTCTGTCAGACAAGCTTTTTGTTTGTTGTTATGTTCTGCTCAAATGTAAGACGAACACAAAGTTTGTCTGTTGGGGGATAGAGCAGCTGGTGTTAATGTAACACCCACACACGTATACAGGGTAGGTCACACACACACACACACACACACACACACACACAGAAATGTATACAGGGTAGGACACACGCACACACACACACACACACACACACACACACACACACACACATCAAACCAATGGACTGTGACACCTCTAACATACCTGACGTTAAGGAAACACTCCCAGGTAGACATGGGTTCCTCTGAGCTCCACTCAAGAACTCATGGATCAACCTCACTCCCTATCCCCTGTGAAGTCCCTCCCCCTCTCTAAACCCCTCGCTGCCGCCCCCTGCAGGAAGAAGCTGGCGACGCGGCTGCAGGATGCAGAGGAGGCAGTGGAGGCGGTGAACGCCAAGTGTTCCTCCCTGGAGAAGACCAAGCACCGCCTGCAGAACGAGATCGAGGACCTCATGGTGGACGTGGAGAGATCCAATGCTGCAGCCGCCGCGCTGGACAAGAAGCAGAGGAACTTTGACAAAGTAGGAAGGACGCTCCAAACAAACGCAGGATTCCCCATGACCCTAGGCCAGGGTGCTAAGAAGCCAGCGCCCTTATTTATTTAGAAGTAGATCATATTCAAATATGGAAACCCTTCTCCCTGCAGGCTAATATTCTATAACATTATAACATAGATCATATTAATAGACCCCTCTCCCTGCAGGTCCAGATTCTATAACATTATAACATAGATCCTATTAATAGACCCCTCTCCCTGCAGGTCCAGATTCTATAACATTATAACATAGATCCTATTAATAGACCCCTCTCCCTGCAGGTCCAGATTCTATAACATTATAACATAGATCATATTAATAGATTAAAACCCTTCTCCCTGCAGGTCCATATTCTATAACATTATAACATAGATCATATTAATAGATTAAAACCCTTCTCCCTGCAGGTGCTCTCGGAGTGGAAGCAGAAGTATGAGGAGTCCCAGTGTGAGTTGGAGAGCTCCCAGAAGGAGGCGCGCTCCCTCAGCACGGAGCTGTTCAAACTGAAGAACTCCTATGAGGAGGCGCTGGACCATCTGGAGACCCTGAAGAGAGAGAACAAGAACCTCCAGGGTAAAACCTCCTAACAGTAGAACCTCCAGGGTAAACCCTCCTAACAGTAGAACCTCCAGGGTGAACCCTCCTAACAGTAGAACCTCCAGGGTGAACCCTCCTAACAGTAGAACCTCCAGGGTGAACCCCCCTAACAGTAGAACCTCCAGGGATAACCCTCCTAACAGTAGAACCTTGTTTAGAGAACTAGAACCCATCAAACTATTATGTATTACATAAGTTTAGAGAAGATTTAGACATGATTCTGTACTCTCTCCCTCTCTCTCTCTCCCTCCATCTCTAAATGTGTCTGTTCCCTCCCTCTCTTCCTAATGTTCCTGTGCCCCTGCCAGAGGAGATCTCGGACCTGACGGAGCAGCTGGGAGAGGGGGGGAAGAGCATCCACGAGCTGGAGAAGCTCCGGAAGCAGCTGGAGCAGGAGAAGAGCGAGATCCAGTCCGCTCTGGAGGAGGCTGAGGTACACCCTGTGTGTGTGTGTGTGTGTGTGTGTGCGTGTGTGTGTGTGAGTGTGTGTGAGTGAGTGAGAGATCCAGTCCGCTCTTATTCTACTGTCGCTGCCAGTGTGTGCCCGTGCCCCCCTGAACCTGCGTCCTCCCCCCAGGCCTCTCTGGAGCACGAGGAGGGCAAGATCCTCCGCGCCCAGCTGGAGTTCAACCAGGTCAAGGCGGACATCGAGCGCAAGCTGGCGGAGAAGGACGAGGAGATGGCGCAGACGAAGAGGAACCTGCAGAGGAACGTGGACACCCTGCAGAGCTCCCTGGAGGCCGAGTGCCGCAGCCGCAACGAGGCACTGCGTCTGAAGAAGAAGATGGAGGGCGACCTGAACGAGATGGAGATCCAGCTCAGCCAGGCCAACAGGCAGGCAGCCGAGGCCCAGAAACAGCTCAAGTCTGTCCACGCTCACCTCAAGGTACCTGCCTTAAGGACGAAGAACAATCATAATGATAAGGATAATTCACTCAATTATTTAAAACATTGAGATTTGGGGGGGGGGGGGGAATAATACAAATGTACATTTTGTATGTACTTATTTCAGATATCCATAGAATTCAATGTTTTCTGAAAAGACTATATACAGTATTAGTGATGATATTGGGGTCGTTAAATTGTTTCTGTGTGGCCCTCAGAGTTAGGGTTAGGGTAGTGATGATATTGGGGTCGTTAAATCGTTTCTGTGTGGCCCTCAGGATGCCCAGATGCAGCTGGACGACTCCCTCCGTGCCAACGAGGACCTGAAAGAGAACAGCGCCATGGTGGAGCGCCGTAACAACCTGATGCAGGCGGAGCTGGAGGAACTGAGGTCCGCTCTGGAACAGACGGAGAGGGGACGCAAGCTCGCCGAACAGGAGCTGCTGGACGTCAGCGAGAGGGTCCAACTGCTGCACTCCCAGGTAACAGAACAGAACAGGACAGAACACAGAACCAATGCTGTACTCCCAGGTAACAGGACAGCACAGAACAGAACACAGAACAGAACAGAACCAATACTGTACTCCCAGGTAACAGGACAACACAGAACAGAACACAGAACAGAACAGGACAGAACAGAACCAATGCTGAACTACCAGGTAACAGGACAGAACAGAACACAACACAACAGAACAGAACCAATACTGCACTACCAGGTAACAGAACAGAACAGAACAGAACAGAGCATAGAACAGAACAGAACAGGACAGAACCAATGCTGCACTACCAGGTAACAGAACAGAACAGAGCACTGAACAGAACAGAACAGATCATCCCTGATCCATATTGTCTTATTATATATGAACATCACTGATTCATATTCTCCTATTTACATATTAACAACACTGATTCATATTGTCGTATTGTATATGATCAACACTGGTGATGATTATCTTTTTCCTCCTTGTAGAACACCAGCCTGATCAACCAGAAGAAGAAGCTGGAGGGTGACGCGTCTCAGCTGCAGGGCGAGGTGGAGGAGGCTGTCCAGGAGTGCAGGAACGCAGAGGAGAAGGCCAAGAAGGCCATCACCGACGTAAGCCTCCGCACGCACGCACACTGGGGTCAATGAGGGACTGCAATCAATCAATCAATGAGTTAGATCTAAGGTCTACTATCAATCAATCAATGAGTTACATCTAAGGTCTACTATCAATCAATCAGTGAGTTAGATCTAAGGTCTACTATCAATCAATCAATGAGTTAGATCTAAGGTCTACCATCAATCAATCAATGAGTTCATTCTAAGGTCTACTATCAATCAATCAATGAGTTACATCTAAGGTCTACTATCAATCAATCAGTGAGTTAGATCTAAGGTCTACTATCAATCAATCAATGAGTTAGATCTAAGGACTACTATTAATCAATCAATGAGTTAGATCTAAGGTCTACCATCAATCAATCAATGAGTTCATTCTAAGGTCTACTATCAATCAATCAATGAGTTACATCTAAGGTCTACTATCAATCAATCAGTGAGTTAGATCTAAGGTCTACTATCAATCAATCAATGAGTTAGATCTAAGGACTACTATTAATCAATCAATGAGTTAATTCTAAGGTCTACTATCAATCAATCGATGAGTTAGATCTGAGGACTATTATTAATCAATCAATGAGTTAGATCTAAGGACTACTGTCAATCAATTAATGAGTTAGATCTGAGGTCTACTATCAATCAATCGATGAGTTACATCTAAGGTCTACTATCAATCAATCAATGAGTTAGATCTGAGGTCTACTATCAATCAATCGATGAGTTACATCTAAGGTCTACTATCAATCAATCAGTGAGTTACATCTAAGGTCTACTATCAATCAATCAATGAGTTAGATCTGAGGTCTACTGTCAATCAATCAATGAGTTACATCTAAGGTCTACTATCAATCAATCAATGAGTTAGATCTGAGGTCTACCGTCAATCAATCAATGAGTTACATCTAAGGTCTACTATCAATCAATCAATGAGTTAGATCTGAGGACTACTGTTGTCTGTGTTTGACGGTTGCTAGGCGGCCATGATGGCAGAGGAGCTGAAGAAGGAGCAGGACACCAGCTCTCACCTGGAGAGGATGAAGAAGAACATGGAGCAGACCATCAAGGACCTGCAGCACCGCCTGGACGAGGCTGAGCAGATCGCCATGAAGGGAGGCAAGAAGCAGCTCCAGAAACTGGAGGCCAGGGTGAGTGGGGAGCTGCTCATACACCCCACCTCATATACCCCCCCCCCCCACACACACACACACACACACACACACACCCCACCTCATGTACCCCCAGGATACGTTTCAAACACACCTCAACTCGGACATCCACACAGTGTTGTTTATGTACATATTTTACATATATATAAAATATAAATCAATATATATATACATATTTGTGCAAATATTGTAAAAGCATCTGCAAACAGATTCTGATTTCATCGTCCCTCGTATATATCTTGTATCAGGCTACAAAGCCTAAAGAGCTCCTATGTGGTTTAAAAACCTTCATGTTGGACTGTGTGTGTGTGTGTGTGTGTGTGTGTGTGTGTGTGTGTGTGTTGCCGGGGCAGGTGAGGGAGCTGGAGAACGAGGTGGAGATGGAGCAGAAGAAGAGCAGTGAGGTCATCAAAGGAGTGAGGAAGTACGAGAGACGTGTCAAGGAGCTCACCTACCAGGTGACCTGTGACCTCCCCACCACTCACACGAAAACCTCTCCTCTCAGAAAAACATTGAATACTAAAACCTAGTGTTTTTGTAGACACATTACTCACATACATTTAGGACTACAACTTCATTTTATAGACACATTACTCAAAAACATTGAATTTTGAGAGAAATGTAATCATGTTACGTACAGTAGCATTAGGAAGTCTTTTGAAGTCCAATACCAGTCCAAAGTTGGAACAGATATTTTATACCTGTAAGAGGAGCTACAGCCTGTAGCTTACCTGTTACGTGTGTGTGTGTGTGTGTGTGTGTGTGTGTGTGTGTGTGTGAGTATGTAGACGGATGAGGACCGTAAGAACATGGCCAGACTTCAGGACCTGGTGGACAAACTGCAGCTGAAGGTCAAGGCCTATAAGAGGACTGCCGAGGAGGCTGTGAGTGTCTTTCCCACAATGCTTTGGGCCTGGGGGCTGTACTGAACAGTCTATGTGTTTGTTTACTCGGTGTAATAATTATAATAGCTTTCATTTCACAGTGCCTTTCTAAAAACCCAAGGACGCTTGAGTAGTTTGTGTTTGTTTACATGATATATTCTTGTTTCTGTGGTTGTTTATTTGATAGTGTGTGTGTTTGTTGACTTTGCAGTGTGCTTTTGTTTGTGTTTGTTTAGGAGGAACAGGCTAACACCCATCTGGGGAAGTTCCGTAAGATTCAGCACGAGCTGGACGAGGCGGAGGAGAGGGCGGACATCGCTGAGTCCCAGGTCAACAAGCTGAGGGCCAAGAGCCGCGACGTCGGCTCTAAGGTACACACTCGTTCTACGCACAGGCTAGCTACACACCGCATAGGCTAGCTAAATGCTAGCTACACACCGCTTAGGCTAGCTACAGGCTAGCTACACACCATTTCTACAGATAGCCCCACACAGGCTAGCTACACACCGCACAGTATAGCTAAAGGCTAGCTACACACCATTTCCACTGATAGCCTCACACAGGCTAGCTACACACCTCACAGGATAGCTAAAGGCTAGCTACACACCATTTCTACAGATAGCCCCACACAGGCTAGCTGCATACCGCACAGTCTTAATAATGTTGTCTAGGCCTCTCTGTAACACTGCTTAGCTGAAATAACGTTAACTCTGTCCCTGCTCCATACTGTCTGTCCCCCACACTGTCTGCCCTCCAAACTCTCTCTCCCCCACACTGTCTGTCCCCCACACTGTCTGTCCCCCACACTGTCTGTCCTCTGCAGAAAGGACTGGATGAGGAGTGAGGCTCGCTGAGACGAACACCCTGGGGGTCAGCCAATGCTGTTTGCCCTTTAACCCTGTAGGCAGAGATGACCCAAGGTCATAGAGACTCTGTAGAAAATAAAAGCATATGTTAAAATTACATTTCCTGTGTCTTGTGTAATTTGAATGAATACCGCTCATGTTCATTTTTATTTGCTGATCAGAGTAGATGGTTTATTGGTCACAGCCAGCGAGTTATTCAAAATCTCTGAGGCAGAGGCTGTCTCGGCCAATTTGTTCGGTCTGAGAGATGTTTTGGGATTATTAAGGCTGCTTCCGATTGAAGGGCCCTGATGGTGGGGCTGGACCACTCGTTCTCTCTAGAGCCTTCTGGTGGTTTATATTCTGAAGTGCACTCAAAATCAGACGACCCAATATCCCAGCAGATTTTCAATGTAGCCTCAGCTGTCATAATGTGGAGATAAATCCATGTCAAAACTCTGTAGACTCGTGCGCTGGATGCGTATATGTATACGCGGCATTACAACAAGATCTGCAGAGTTGTACATGGTGTTGTAAACTTGAAAGGGAACGTGTAGAATTGAATTACAATTTGCAGTGTTGTATAACTGTCTGTAGAGCTGTGGACTACTTCTACATCCTATGCATTTTTCTTTTACGGATCCCAAAAAACATTTGGAAACTTCATATCTGCGCGCACGGAATTTTGACAGCGATGTAGCGCCTTAAAGGGCGAATCCTTTCATATTTATTTAGTTGCAGTTCCAATCAAAGAAATCATGCAACAAGGCAATAAAACAGCAAACCACTTATCAATGGATCAAACTATAAATATATAAATATCAATGGTTAAAAAAATTGTTCTGTGTAGACTCGTTATTTGGTTTATTGTAAATTACAATCCCTTGCTGCAAGGAGTTGCCATTTGTTAAAAACCAAAATAGCTAACCTGTCCGCACAAATTATTTATTTACCTAACGTTATCTACTAGATAACATTGTTGACCTTAACACATGGCTATTTGCATGGTAAACAGATAATGCCCCGAATATAGTCAACACATTCTTGATCAGATGTGACGATTGGCGAATAAAGGTCTGATGGCTGTCATGTTGCAATATTTGTTGTGGAAATGAGACAAAACCGCCCACTTAGTTGACCGTCATAACCTTAGTTCGATGATCATACTGTGAAATGAGAATATATTGCTTCACCGGGTGGCCGTAATTAGGGACAGTTATACGCTAGGCGCAAAGGACTGTGGGAAACAAGCACAAGTTAAATGTGTTTGTTGTTTACAAATGTGTTATGATCCCTGGGGTTATTTGTAATGTTGGGTGGTGGTTAATTAGTGTTGTTAGGTTGTTACATGTTATCTTAGTCTGTTGGATATATTGTGTGCGTGGCACAGGCACTGAGAGTGTGGTCTCTGCGAATGTGGTGTGTGCCGTTACGACGGTGGAGGGGACGTTCTCCCTGTCTAATTCCTTGCCTATGATAAAAGGATTGAAACTAATACAGTCTCCACTGTCTAACTGTCAATCATCACCGTATAGTTGGGACGGACCTTGTGCAACATCCTCTGGGATTGATGCTTGTTGCTAAATTTAAACTACACCTAGTCGGACCATATTAAAGGGTTCGATCAAGACGGTCATTGCACATGCTGTGAAGTTGCAAAGACTTATGGTTTGGACACTGCCTTGCGCTAAATCACTGTCAAAACTCCGTACGCGCAGATTTGCGGTTTGCGAATGTTTTGGGGATCCGCAAATGAAAATGCATGTGAAAGTAGTCCTCAGCTCTACAGAAAGTTATACAACTCTGCAAATTATAATTCAAGTTTACAACACCATGTAGGCCTACAACTCTGCAAAACCTCTTACAACAAAATCTTCTTCCAATGCACATCCGGTCTAGTGAGTTTTAACATGGATTTATGTCCATATAATAACACCTGAACGATCACTGGTGTGTAAACTAAGAGAATGAGAGACAAAGCTGGATAAAATGGGATTAAGGAGGTCAAAGTGTCATATGTTAGCATTTAAACCAGATACTTTAATCCCGTTATCAGTTCAGTAAATCCACCGCAGGTTATATTTATATTCTTGTATTGTATGAAGTCGGGACAAACTTACACTGTCAGCGACATTGAGGAGTCAACATCCTAAACGAGACTGACATCTAGCGGCTGCCTGAGGCAATGACAACTACAAAGGCCGAGAATAAGGAAGAACGCCACATGGATAATCGTGATCGAGGAACAAGACCAACAAGACTTCATAGCAAGTTAGTTGTAAAGTGAAGACCTAAACCTTTGGTTGATGCAAAGCAAAGAACAGAGGGAATACACATTCATTTATTTATTTTTTGTGTGTTTGTTTGCATAGTGACATCTTCGATGTTCATCTTGTGTTGAGTTGTTCCTGTAGGTCCGTGGGTTTAATTACTGGTAAATGTAACATGGTAACTGAGTCTCTATTAGAAACTCATGGCAGGCCTATGTCTGTTGGTAACTTTTTATTGTTATTATTTTATTTGTTCTGCCACCTCGTGCCCAAGTCTTGCTTGAAAATTATATTTTATTCTAGATGTGATTCTCCTGGTTAAATACAGGTTATAATACATAATAATATGTGATACATTTTTACTAACCTTAGCTTGCAGAAACTTGTTGTCAATCATTGATATTGCCATATGCAGCAGAGCATGCAAATGCTGGCTGGAGTCATTTTGATTTAATAATCGCGTTCTACGGTGTCCCATTTGAGGAACGTATATGGAGTTTCATATGTTTACTAACAGATTATCCAAGAATCGCAAAACAACGCAAATCTGACCGTTCTTCGGAAATAATTGTGATAAGAATATCTAGATACGCTTGTAGCATTTCATGCATTCGCGAATTGTCAGTGGCCAAAGTTCATGTTGTCTAAATTCAGCTTGTAGCGCGCAGGCAGATGGCAACGTCCAGGCTGATGAGAGCGATCCGGGTCAGTGAGTTTGGTGCTCCGTCTGTCCTTCAGCTCTGCACGGACGTTCCTGTGCCAGACCCCGGGCAGAGACAGGTGAGAGAAAACCAATCTCCCGCCATGGACGCTCCATTTGTGTATCGCCTTCGGACCTGCATGAGCAAAAACTGTCCTTACTGTAACCGTCAGGTTTATTTTCCCGAGTACCGTTGTCTTTTAGGCTATAGTGTACACTACAGTCAATATTAATATTTAAGAAAAGTAAACGAAGCTGTTTTGATGATACATCGTTAAGTAGTTGCTCACCTTTTATATTTGCAGAACTGCCGGTAGACCTTTATAGAGTGTGTTGTGTTTGTGGTTTATTACCCAGGTGCTGATCCGTGTTCATGCGTGCGGCGTGAACCCCGTGGAGACGTACATCCGCGCGGGGACGTACTCCCGTAAACCCAGCCTGCCGTACACCCCGGGCAGCGACGTGTCTGGAGTAGTGGAGGCAGTCGGAGAGGGTGTCACTCAGATAAAGGTAAACCATCGGTATTATAACGGGGTAAAGATACCGTCTGATATTAACAGGTACTTTCAGGGATTATACTTAGGCCTAAAGGCACGGCAAAATGTGAAAGATGAGATTAAACAGTTTACTTGATGAAAGTTATCCAAAACGGGTGTAGCCTATGTTCAACACATTTTGTGGATGTTCACCATGTTGGTGGGTTAGTGGGTTCATATTATTATATGAATTTGAACAAATTATGCTTGGAGGGTAAAAACCTAGTTTGAGTGTCTAAAAGTGAATTCACTTACAATAGGTTATCAAAAGTGAGATCACCTAAAATATGTAATGAAAGTGTGAGCTCTTTGGAATGTGTTAATAAGGTGCAGTTTGTTTACCTGCAGAGCAGTGGATTGTACATTTATACCAATAGTCTCAACCCAATGGTTGACTGATTGCAGTTATACTTTACCTTACTGTTTGTCTGTGTGTGTGTGTGTGTGTGTGTGTGTGTGTGTGTGTGTGTGTGTGTGTGTGTGTGTGTGCGCGCGCGTTTGTTGTTCCAGGCAGGCCAGCGCGTGTTTACCACGGCCACAGAGACGGGGGGCTATGCAGAGTACACTGTGGCCCCAGAGGACTGTGTCCACAGGCTGCCTGACGGCCTGGACTTCACCCAGGGGGCGGCCGTGGGAGTGCCTTACTTCACAGCCTATCGGGCCCTGGTCCACAAGTAAGCACCCGCCTTCATGTGTTGCTGCTCGCTTTCTCTTCTGTGTGTGTGTGTGTGTGTGTGTGTGTGTGTGTGTGTGTGTGTGTGTATGTGTGTATTGCTGCTCTGGTTCTGTTCTATGTGTGTGTGTGTGTGTGTGTGTGTGTGTGTGTGTGTTTTGCTGCTCTGTTTCTGTTCTAACTGTGTGTGTGTGTGTGTGTGTGTGTGTGTGTGTGTGTGTGTGTGTGTGTGTGTTGCTGCTCTGTTTCTGCTCTTAGTGTGTATTGCTGCTCTGTTTCTGTTCTAAGTGTGTGTGTGTGTGTTTTGCTGGTCTGTTTCTGTTCTAAGTGTGAGTGTGTGCGTGCGTGTTGCTGGTCGGTTTCTGTTCTAAGTGTGTGTGTCTAGCTAGATCTGTGTGCTTTCTAACTGTGTGTGTGTGTGTGTGTGTGTGTGTGTGTGTGTGTGTGTGTGTGTGTGTGTGTTCCAGAGCCCGAGTCAGAGCAGGGGAGACGGTTCTGGTCCATGGAGCCAGTGGAGGGGTGAGACCAGCACCACACACATGTACAGTCCATACCTCTATATAATATAGAAAGACCAGCACCATATACAGTCCATACCTCTATATAATATACAGAGACTAGCACCATGTACAGACCATACCTCTATATAATATAGAGAGACCAGCTCAGATCAGACCATACCTCTATATAATATACAGAGACCAGCACCATGTACAGACCATACCTCTATATAATATAGAGAGACCAGCTCAGATCAGACCATACCTCTATATAATATAGAGACCAGCACCATGTACAGACCATACCTCTATATAATATACAGAGACCAGCACCATGTACAGACCATACCTCTATATAATATACAGAGACCAGCTCAGATCAGATCAGACCTTTATATAATATACAGAGACCAGCACCATGTACAGACCATACCTCTATATAATATACAGAGACCAGCTTAGATCAGACCATACCTCTATATAATATACAGAGAGCAGCTCAGATCAAATCATAACTACATAACAACAGAGACCAGCACCATGTACAGACCATACCTCTATATAATATACAGAAACCAGCTCAGATCAGCCCATACCTCTATATAATATACAGAGAGCAGCTCAGATCAAATCATAACTACATAATAACAGACCAGCAGAGATTCCCTCCTCATATATGAGCCTGTGTGTCTGTGGGGCGGGGTGTCTGTGGGGCGGGGGGGTGTTTGTGGGGCGGGGGTGTGTAGGTGGGTGTGGCAGCATGCCAGCTGGGCCGGGCTCTGGGCCTGAAGGTCCTGGGCACAGCTGGCACCACCCAAGGACTGGAGCTGGTTCTGCAGAATGGAGCACACCACTCCTTCAACCATAGAGAGGAGGGCTACACCAGCAAGATCATGGTACACACACACACACACACACACACACACACACACTGTACACACACACACACACACACACACACACACACTGTACACACACATACTGTACACACAGCATACACACACCTTAAAACAAAGCCGAGATTGTAGTCCATAATTTCCTCGCATTTATTTTACACTCTGAAGAACACAACCCACAGCAATTTCTATTAGTTCATTTAAATGTTAACAGTTCCAACTAAACGTGTGTGTGTGTGTGTGTGTGTGTGCGTGTGTGCGTGCGTGTGTGTGTGTGTGTGTGTGTGTGTTAGGAGGCCACAGGAGGCGAGGGGGTCAACGTTGTCGTGGAGATGTTATCTAACATCAACCTGAGTAACGACCTACAGATGTTAGCAAACGGAGGACGAATCACGGTATGTCTCTCTCTCTCTGTCTGTGTGTCTATGTCTCTCTCTCTCTCTCTCTCTCTCTCTGTGTGTCTGTCTCTCTATCTCTCTCTCTCTCTCTCTGTGTTTATGTCTCTCTATCTCTCTCTCTCTCTCTCTCTCTCTCTGTGTCTGTGTCTCTATATCTCTCTCTCTCTCTCTCTCTCTCTCTCTGTCTCTCTCTCTTCCTTCATTGCTCTCTCTTTTTTTCTTCTCCCTCTCTCTCTCTCTTTCTTTTTTTCTTTCTTTCTTGCTCTCTCTCTCTTCCTTCATTGCTCTCTCTGTTCTCTCACTCTTTTATCTCTCTTCTTTCTCTTCTCTCTATTTTTGCCGTCTGTTCATTTGCTTTTTACTTTCTCTTGTTGTTCTCTCTTCATTTTGTTCTCTCTCTCCTTGTCTCTCTTTCACATTTTAAACATCTCTTCTATTGCCTGTCCCTACGTGTATAACCTCCTGTGTGTGTGCGTGTGTGTGTGTGGGTGTGTGTGCGTGCGTGTGCGTGCGTGTGCGTGTGTGTGTGTGTGTAGGTGGTTGGCAGCAGAGGTCCTGTAGAGATTAATCCCAGGGACACCATGGCTAAGGAGTCCAGCATCGTGGGAGTGGCTCTGTTCTGTGCGAGCGCTGTAAGACTCTCACTCCTCACCCCTCACCCCTCAATCCTCCTCACCTCTCACCCCTCCTCACCTCTCACCTCTCACCCCTCCTCACCTCTCACCCCTCCTCACCTCTCACCCCTCCTCACCTCTCACCTCTCAACTCTCCTTACCTTATGGAGAGAGAATTTGTTGACTAAATAGTTCAACACTTTAAACTTACCTCCCTCCCTCTGTCTCTGTTCCTCTCTCTCTCTCTCTCTCTCTCGTTCTCTCTCTCTTTCTCTCTCTCTCTCTCTCTCTCTCTCTCTCTCTCTCTCCTGACAGGAGGAGAAGAGAGAGTGTGCGTCCCTGCTGTTTGCGGGGATGGATGCTGGCTGGCTCCGCCCCTCTGTGGGTCCACAGTACCCACTCAACATGGCCGCCCAGGCACACCATGACATCATCCACTGCTCCGGGGCTGCTGGGAAGATGGTGCTGACCATGATGTAACCCTGGCCTGTCCTGGAGGTCAAAGGTTACTGATAGAGGAGGAACGGAATGTTACCAGTGTCCATCAAATCTTTAGAATAGGAGTTTATATACAGAAATGTTACCACTGTGTCCATCAAATCTTTAGAATAGGAGTTTATATACAGAAATGTTACCACTGTGTCCATCAAATCTTTAGAATAGGAGTTTATATACAGAAATGTTACCACTGTGTCCATCAAATCTTTAGAATAGGAGTTTATATACAGAAATTCATTGTATCATTACATTTTGATTCTGAATTAATTAATAAGAGTATTATATATAGTGTGTTTCTAGAAAGCTTTAAAGTGATGACTAGAGCTGGCAGTGCTTTGACTTTGGCCTTGTCTTCAAATACTGAAGGTCATCTTCCACCCAACGATCACAGTGTCTGTCAGTGTTCTAATAAAGGCGGGCGTGACTTCAGGTGTTGCTCTTTCTTTCTTTCACACCGTCGCCATGGTTACAACCTCTGTTGCTATTCTACTCGCTCTATTTCTGTGCTCTTCCTTCTGACCTCTGACCTTAGTTTGAACTCGGAGAGTGCGCTTTTTCAAAACGTTCCCAGACATGTGTTGTTGTTTTTTTTAGTGGAAATGTTTTGCTTCTTAGATTTCCTCTTTTTTGTTGACATTATATCTTATCCACTCACTCTAGGCGCAGTCTGAATTATTATGAAATTGAAAGGCCATTTTAGTCCAAAGATCAAGAGTGACAGAATAAGCACTGGATAGGGGAGGAGAAGAGGAATGGTAGGAAGACATCAGGTGATGGACAGGGCTGGAGGTCGTAGGTGAAAGGTGATGGACAGGGCTGGAGGGTCGTAGGTGAAAGGGGAGGGGCAGAGAGAACAGGTTAGGGGAGGGGGGGGGGGGCTTGGAGGGCAGGTGACCATGTCAGGGGGAGAGAGAGAGCAGGTGACAGGTGTAACAGACAGCGGCGAGGAAAGGAGAGAGAGACTTGACACCTGGTGGGTTCAGGTAACAGTAGTCTGTTCTGAGCATGCTCCTTCCAGCGCCATAGTAACCTGAGTCCGGTCTGCGAGCTGTGGAGTGGAAAACGAGCACAGTCACACACACACACACAGTCACACACACACACTCGCACACTGCTCAGACACACTTGGAGCAGTCATGGTCAACAACAACATCAGCTCCCCAAATGATGATGTAAAGAAACCCCCATTTAGTGGAGCTGTAGTCAAATAGGACTGTCGGACTGTCAACGGATTTTATCCATGACAGGACTGTACCATTTTGGGACCGGGGGAATCTGGTGATGGATTATGAAGGTAAGACGTATATTACATTTCAGCAATTTATTTTTCTTTAGTTATGTTGAAATTGGAGACATTACAGAAATAGACAGCTTGAGAAGCACTGTGTGTGTGTGTGTGAGTGAGTGAGTGAGTGTGTGTGTGTTTGAGCCAATATATTGCTGAGTGCAGATGATGTCCACTATTAGAGCACTTACACACACATACCTTAGCGTACTTGCACACACACAGAAACCTTAGGGCATACACTCACAAACTTGAGAGTATATAGAGGCATACACACACACACACACACACACCAGTGGCGTCAGTACAGGGAGCCATTACAGACACTTCTCTTTGGGAAGCTTGGTAGGTCTCATTTATGTTTAATCACAACCTATCATCACCGTCCTGGTCTCCTGGCAACACCACATCACAGCCATCACTGTTTTGTTTTACTAGCAACACAACGTAACACCCATTAGTGTTTGGTTTCCCAGCAACACACCGTAACACCCATCGGTGATTGGTTTCCCAGCAACACACCGTAACACCCATCAGTGATTGGTTTCCCAGCAACACACTGTAACACCCATCAGTGATTGGTTTCCTAGCAACACACCATCACAATGATCACTGCTTTAGCAAAACATGACAGACTGACTCTGCTAACCCTTGCTGTAGCCCTGTAGTGTTAGCTAGCTATATATATGCCAGACTGATTCATAATGCTAACCCTTGCTGTAGCCCTGTAGTGTTAGCTAGCTATATACATGACAGACTGATTCATAATGCTAACCCTTGCTGTAGCCCTGTAGTGTTAGCTAGCTATATACATGACAGACTGATTCATAATGCTAACCCTTGCTGTAGCCCTGTAGTGTTAGCTAGCTATATACATGACAGACTGATTCATAATGCTAACCCTTGCTGTAGCCCTGCAGTGTTAGCTAGCTATATACATGACAGACTGATTCATAATCCTAACCCTTGCTGTAGCCCTGTACTTACTGCAAGGCAGCTATGCTGCAGTGCAACAGAACACTAACACAGTCCAGCCTCTGTCTGTCTGCTGGTGTGTTTGTATGGAGGGTGGGAAAAGGCGACATGATGATGATGATGACGAAGAAGAAGAAGATGATGTTGAAGAGACAACCCCTCATGCCGTTTGCCCTCTAACACAACATGAGAAGTGAAAGGGGCATCCTAAACCTGTTTATTCTTATGGACACGTACCTGTTAAGCGGTTTACCTTTTTGGTTTCCATGGTGATCTCAGGTGTTTTCCTGCTCTAACACCACATGAGAAGTAAGAAGGGCATGAATGTGTTTATTCTAATGGATACCGCGCAGATGACAGTTATATAAAGTACCATTGAACAGACGCCACACAGAAGAGTTCGAGCTGAACGGATTTGAAGAACGTACCTGTTAAACGGTTAACCTTTTCGGTTTCCATGGTGATCCCAGGTGTTCTACTCCTGTGGCTGCTGTCAATCACACATGGCCCCTGTGTGCTCCCCCTCCAGGCCTGCCCTGCTTCCTGTGTGTTGTGTTCTAATGAGGCCGTCATCTGCCACAGACTGGCTTCCATCATAGGTACATACACACACACACACACACACATACACACACGCATACACAGCACATGACATAATGTCTCACAGAATGGCTTCCGTGATAGGATCACACACATACACCGTGTGTGTGTGTGTGTGTGTGTGTGTGTGTGTGCGTGTGTGCGTGCGTGCGTGCATGCGTGCGTGTGTGCTCGTGCTCGTGCGTGTGCGTGTGCGTGTGTGTCCACCTCATCAGACGTCCCGGTCAGCACCCAGGCTCTGATGTTGACAGAGGGTTCCATCTCGTCTGTAGACGGTCCGTCTCTCTCAGAGCTCCACAACGTCACCCTGCTGGGTCAGTCCCCCCCCCCCCCTCTGTCTCCTCCTCGGTCCCCCTCCTCCCCCCGTCCCCCTCCTCTGTCCCCCCTCTGTCTCCTCTGTCTCCTTCCTTACCCTCCTCTGTTGCCTGCCCCCCCCCCTCCCGCATCATTGATATAAAGTTGATTTTCCTACAGTCTAAATCGTCACTTAAGCCATCGTGAATTTGAATCATACAATATTCATCAATGAATGAATGTGATTTACTAACGAGTCCCTTTCTTTACGTCTCAGATCTGAGTCAGAACCGTATCTCCAGCCTCAGCGGACGGCCCTTCTGGAACCTAACCCGGCTCCACACTCTGCTCCTGGACCACAACCGCCTGGGCCCCTGGGCCCTGCAGGGCGGAGCCCTGGCTCTGCTGCCCAGCCTGGAGCTCCTCTCCTTGGGGCACAACCTGCTCACCGCGGTGGGTCTGCAGTTCTCACTCCGCTGGTTCACACAGGCTAAAGCAATAGATCTTAATGGTACCGGCTGTATCCTGACCGTCTTCCACTTCCTGGTCCAGATTGAGGGCAGGTGGCTGGAGGGCACAAGGACCCTGAGGACTCTGAAGCTAGAAGGAAACCTCGTGGTCCGACTGGACGCCGGCTCCTTCCCCCCATCAGACCTGGCTCACCTGGAGACCCTGGACCTGTCCGACAACCTGATAGAACACCTGGACCCACACAGGTAAAGGTCAGAGGTCAGCCACTACAGACAACCTGACAGAACACCTAGACCCACACAGGTAAAGGTCAAGGTTAGATACTAAAGACAACCTGACATAACACCTGGACCCACACAGGTAAAGGTCAAAGGTTAGATACTACAGATAACCTGATAGAACACCTGGCCAAGTAAAGAAATAACTGGCTGGCTGGCTGACTGACTGGTTTGCTGGCTGGGTGACGGGCTAGCCTAGCTGGTTGGATGGCTGGCTGACTGACTGGTTTGCTGGCTGGGTGACGGGCTAGCCTAGCTGGTTGGATGGCTGGCTTATTGGCTATTATATTGAAGATTATGGTATTTTATGGTATTGTATTGTACATTATTGTTTTGGATATAATAAAATTGTGTATTGTATTGTATATTATTGGGTTGTATTTAATAATGTTGTATATTATTGTATTGTATTTTATAATATTGTATTGTATATTATTGTATTGTATATTATAATGTTGTGTATTATTGTATTGTATATTATAGTGTTGAATTTTATAATGTTGTGTATTATTGTATAGTGTATTATGGCATGCTGTCTTAACGTATGTGGTTGTGTTGTGCTAGTTTCCAGGGCTTGGTGTCTTTGCGTGGGTTGGACCTGTCCAGGAACCGCCTGACCTCTGTCTCGCCTGAGGTCTTCTCCTACCTCAGCTGGCTATCCGACCTCAACGTGGAGCTCAACACCTGGAACTGCTCCTGCCAGCTCCTGGAGCTCTCTGCCTTCCTCACCAGCTACATGCAGCAGCCTGACAAGGTCTGGGGAAAGCCAAGATAGCAGGGCTAGTCAGTAGTCTAGTTTATACTACTGGGCCAAACAGGGCTAGTCTGTAGTCTAGTTTATACTACAGGGCCAAGCAGGGCTAGTCGGTAGTCTAGTTTATACTACAGGGCCAAGCAGGGCTAGTCAGTAGTCTAGTTTATATTACAGGGCCAAGCAGGTATAGTCAGTAGTCTAGTTAATACTACAGGGCCAAGCAGGGCTAGTCAGTAGTCTAGTTTCCACTATGGTGCTAAGCAGGGCTAGGCCATACACTTAGCGGTGAGCTGAACTTACATTTCCTTCTACAGGCAAGTAGCTCTAAGAGGAGCGACTATAGTCCGGTTTCTGCAGTTTGTTTGTTTTCCCCCAGGTCCTGTACAACGGCCAGAGAATGGTGTGTGTGAACGCAGACAACCCCGCTGTCACAACCGTTCTAGAACTCACCCAGGCCAACTGTGTCCCGGCCAATCAGAACATCACCCTGATGGTGGGGGCGGAGCATGCCGTCACCCCACAGCGGTATGGGCGTGACCTCGCCATCGCTGCCACTCTCTGTTTCTCAGGTGGGTTTCACAGGAAGTAGACATGGGACTCTGTGATTGGATGGTGTCTGCAGGGGGGTGGGGTATAGGAGGAACTCTCTCTCTGTGATTGGATGGTGTCGGCAGGGGGTGGGGTATAGGAGGGACTCTCTCTCTGTGACTGGATGGTGTCGGCAGGGGGGTGTGGTATAGGAGGGACTCTCTCTCTGTGATTGGATGGTGTCTGCAGGGGGTGGGGTATAGGAGGGACTCTCTCTCTGTGATTGGATGGTGTCGGCAGGGGGGTGGGGTATAGGAGGGACTCTCTCTCTGTGATTGGATGGTGTCTGCAGGGGGGTGGGGTATAGGAGGGACTCTCTGTGATTGGATGGTGTCTGCAGGGGGGTGGGGTATAGGATTGACACTGTTTCCATTTTTAGGGGGTGTAGGAGTGACGCTGGTCTTTGTCCTCATTGTCTACCATCGACTGGCCCTTCGCAGCAAGAACAGCAGGCTCTCTGAAGCACAGGGCGACGGAGAGAGGACATTGGCTGTCCACGCTGTCAATCAATGGGGCGTGGGAGCGGACGACAAGCTGATGCTGGCCAATAGCATCCCGCCATGGAATAGGAAACAGGCTATGCTGGAATCCCATGACGGCAGCCATTTTAAGTGTCCTGACTGCAGGGGGTCAGGGCCAGTAGGAGGAGGAGGAGGAGGAGGAGGAGGAGGAGGACTTAGAGGGCTGAACATACACCCACAGCCATGGGGCCACAGGATGGAAGGAGGGAAAAGAATCGGAGCAGAGGAGGAACAGAGGCCAACACATGGAAAGATGGAAGGTGAGATGATTGAGAGGGAAAATACAAATAAAGATTGTCTAGATGATTGAAATAAAACATAAAACATGAAATAAACATACGCTAATTTCAATAAGTCAGCGTTTTTCTTCCTCTCGTCTGTGCAAACTCTTAATATAAAGTTGCTAACAAAGTTTCTGAAGTAAATATATACCATACCATATTTACGTCAAGGGCCCTCAAACATTCAACATTTAGATTTGTTTGAACTTCAGTTGAACTTCTCCACAAGGGTTTTACATCAAACTCCTTTTTCTGCCCACAGATTGGTGGAGTCAGAAATCTGCTCAGGACCTCCCCTATCAACAACCTGCGCTAAAGAGACAGACAGCTGCCCCAGCCAATGAGAGCAGCCTGAAAGCGGAGTTGGTAACCAACAGGAAAGACAATGTGGTTTTGGCCAATAGAAGTCATACAGTCAACTACCAATCAGAGTCCATAAGGCTGGCTGGCCACCAATCAGAGGCTGTTAGGTTGGCTGGTGCTGGACACTATTCTCCGACCTGTGAGAACTGTCACAGGATCTACGACCCCAGACAGACAGACAGGTCGTTAGGGCATGACCACAGACAGACAGACAGGTTGTTTGGGTATGACCCCAGACAGACAGACAGGTCATTAGTGTACGACCCCAGACCGATAGACAGGTTAAATGGAGTAACTAGGGTCCCAGATGGGGGATTCAGGACAGACCGTCAGGCCTCAGTACCTGGGCTGAACTCTGTGTATTCCACGGTGGATAGGCAGAGATCTGAGAGACCGGGCCGGACTGTGACCTTTGACCCTGGGGTAGGAGGGGGCGGTCCTAAACGGAAAGGGCCGGGCGGAGGCAGGCCGCTGGGTTCTAGAACGCCCGTGTCCTCCAGCAGGGTCCTGAAGGTCAAACTGAACCTCAACCCACTGAGGAGAGCCAAGGTGCATCCTGGGAAGAGAGCGGAGCCGCGAGAGAGTGGATCACAGGGGAAGGGCGGGGGGAGAGAGGGGAAAGGAGGGGGGAGAAAGGGGAAGAGCGGGGGGAGAAAGGGGAAGGGAGGGGGGAGAGAAGGGAAGGGAGGGGGGAGAGAGGGGGAGAGAGGTGGAGACAAAGCTAGGGGATCCAGTCCCAAAAAAAAACGGAGTTCTGGGAAAGAAAGGAAACCAGCCCACACCACAGGCCCTGAAGAGCAGGGGGTAGAGGAGGAAGAGGAAGAACAAGAAAAAGTGGAAGAAGAGGAGGGGGAGGAAGACGAAGAAGGGAGAAGAAAACAGCAGGAAAACAGGACGTCATCGAAACAGAAAAGGACCACTTCCTGTTCCCCTCCGGGTCACAGTTCAGAGGGGTCCCAACCGCAGAACACACACAGTGAGACCCCACTACACACACAAGAGGACCCCACCAATCACGCTGCCGACTCACACACACCTGGCCAATCCGACTCCAGCAGACCTGAGGTGAGCTCTGCTATTGGTCCATCTCCTCAGCCCAGCGTCCCGCTCTCCATGTCAGCTTCAGAGAGGAATCGGACTACCAACCCGGCCCTGCTGCCAGGCGCTAGCCTCCAGCGAGCCTACAGTGGCCCGGCGCTGCAAGCCGGAGCTCAGCCGTCAGCAGCAGCTAAGCCCGTCTACAGCGCCACGCTGCCTCCCCACTCCCAGCCGGGGAGTCTAGTCGGGGCAGCAGCCTTCCAGCCCTCTGCTCTGTATCCTGGTCAGTCGGGGAGTCTAGCTGGAGGACCCGTCCAGCTCTCCAGCCCACATCCTGGTCAGTCGGGGAGTCTAGCCAGGGCAGCAGCCTTCCAGCCATCTTCCCCACGTCCAGGTCAGTCGGGGAGTCTAGCCGGAGGAGTGTCCCAGCCCCTCACCCCATATCCCGCTCAGTCGGGGAGTCTAGTCGGGGGACCAGCTTTCCAGACTCCGACTCTCTCCCTGGCCCAGCCACCTCCACACAGCGTGAACCAAGGGCCCAGGCTTGCCTCGGAGCTACCCCAGCCTCCAGCCTTCGATCCTGGCCAGGCTCAGCCAGCCATGCCCCCCCAGCCTCAGGACCTCCAGGGAGGGGAGGACCTCTCTGTCTTTGCCCAGCTTTCTGCTTCTCTTGGCGGGGTAACTTTCTCTCCTCTGGCCCCTCAGGCTCCAGATTCCCTCAAAGCAGAGAATCTGTCCGATAAAAGTCCAGGGCCCTCAGCAGCGGACCTGCTGACGTCCTCTGGGTCCATGTTAGGTCTGCCTGTAGAGGGCGGGGTTTCGGCTGAGGTGGCCGTGTTGACACCTGACCAGATGCTGCAGCAGGAGTACCTGTCGGAGGAGGACGGCTCCTCCCCTAGGAGGAAGTTGAGGCTGGTGATTCCCGAGCAGAGCTCCAGCAGACCGCCCACCGCACTGGATCGGAAGATACGCTGAGGCGAGAATCAAGCGCGCCCAAGGTTTTGACAGATGTGTTATTTCCTCTAATTTAGTTTTTACGGTATTATTAGCATATTAAACAAATGTCTGCCCATATCGGAATCATACTAAAGATTTTATAAGTCCATGAGAGAAAGCAAGCAAGCCGAAAGCACTTTACTCTGAGCAAGTATTCCCACTGTCAGATATATATATGTATATATATATATATATATATATATATATATATATATATATATATATATATATATATATACATATTCAAGAGTTGACAAATAAAAAACAGATGGAAAAAACAGTTGGCAATAGATATGTTTGTCCGTCTGTTTTTATATCTATTATATGTTTTATAAATGTACTGTGTCTACATTAAGAAGCTAAAAGCTATGAACTAGCCGCAATATTGATCAATGATTAGTTAATATTACCTGCTGACCTCATCCTTGAACCTGATCAGTAGAACATTTGGCCTTGGTCAAGGATAGTCCAAGCTCCAACCTTTGACCCTAGCCCTAACCCTTGACCCCAGATGACTTGAATAATGGGCCTGCTTCATGGTTAGTCATTCAAACTGAAGGGAGAAGAGTGTAGGATTAACATACTCCTACAGGCTGGGAGATCAATCTAATCTCTGTGGTACAGATAACACTATCCAAGACACACAGACACAGACACGCGCACACACAAACGCACACATGCAACCCTCTAACACACGCAGACACAAACACTCTCCTCTCACTCACACACACACACACACACACACTCACACACACCCACCCTTGCCACGGTCTTATCATGCCGCTAGTCCATTAAGAACCAGCGTTATCTCAGCGCTCCACAAAGCTCCCCGGTCTCGGCTCATGGCCGCTGCGTGTGCCCTCTAGATCCACGTCGTCCTGTCTGTCAAGCAGAAGCGATGGAGAGGAGCAAGGAGAGCGCCTCGGAGAGCGACGAGGCCTCGGGAGGTAGAGGGCGGTACCTGGGCTGTCTCGGCCGAGAGCGGCTGGTCATGTCGTGTGTCGGAGCGGGACTATTGACCCTCCTCATCGTCATCGTCACGGTGACCACGGTGGTGGTCGCCTCCAACTCAGGTAACACATGCAGTGACTGTGTTTCTCATTCACGTTGTTAAGAGGGAAACTGATCCCAACAATACAAGATCAACCACTCATTTTGACTAGTGTCTTTTCACGACCATAACATAGCGTGCACGCGACCTTTGAACCTATAAATGTAATGCGATGTTTAGAACTCAACCTAGCGTGCTAACTGAGGCACAATAAAAAGAAAACACTAACAATGACAAAACCTCATCAAATATTTTACCAGCTAGAGACTTTATAATTATACATGATACATAATGTCTGTTTGGTTATTTTTGGTGTATACGTTGTACTTGGTCTGTGTGCAAAGATATAGGTGCTTCTTTTTAGTTGTCTTTGAGAGACTTTAAAAGGGCAGGGGATGATTTCCGGCTACGTGGAGGCATCCTCATGCCCATCTCTTTGATGATAGGCTGATCCCTCTGCCTATCCAATCAGGTTCCTCTGGGCCCCTCCCCTCCTTCCCTACTGATGGAGACATGCTAGACTTCCTGGTTGGGACTGGGGACATCCCTGTGCCTGACGGCCTATTGGCTACCTGGTATCACCGTGCCAACAACAAGTCTGAGATGAACAAAGCGTTAAAAAGTAACAGACAAACAAACACACTGTAAACAAAAGCCATATTAAGACATTGTTGAACGTACATTGAGAATGTATTGATCTTTTGGGTTTTAATGAAGTTACTAAACATGAAAAGTTTAACTCCGCCTTCAGGTGATGTCATGATCCTGGAGGCTGATGTCACTGTGGAGGGGTTCGGCACAGCCAATGAAACCACAGTCCCCATTATGGCCCATCCCCCTGACGTGTACAGTGACAACAGTCTGGACCAATGGCTGGAGGCGATTCTGGACTCCAGGAAAGGTACCCGGCCAGCCTGTCTCTGCTCCTGTCCCTAGAGGGCGGTAACACACTTAGATCAGAATACACACACACAGCGAATCAGTAACCAGAGGCGGGTGGTGCTACTGCTGCACACACACGCACACAAACACACACACACACACACACACACACACACCTTTTTATATCTGTCCGTCTCTCTGCCTCTTTCTCCAACTCTGCACAAACACACACACACCGGTCTTGGTATCTGCCTGTCTGTCTCTGCACAAACACATACACCGGTCTTGATATCTGCCTGTCTGTCTCTGCACAAACACACACACACACACCGGTCTTGATATCTGCCTGTCTGTCTCTGCACAAACACACACACACCGGTCTTGATATCTGCCTGTCTGTCTCTGCACAAACACACACACACACACACACCGGTCTTGATATCTGCCTGTCTGTCTCTGCACATCCACACACACCGGTCTTGGTATCTGCCTGTCTGTCTCTGCACAAACACACACACACACACCGGTCTTGATATCTGCCTGTCTGTCTCTGCACATCCACACACACCGGTCTTGGTATCTGCCTGTCTGTCTCTGCACAAAGACACACACACAGGTCTTGATATCTGCCTGTCTTTCTCTGCACAAACACACACACACCGGTCTTGATATCTGCCTGTCTGTCTCTGCACAAACACACACACACCGGTCTTGGTATCTGCCTGTCTGTCTCTGCACATCCACACACACCGGTCTTGGTATCTGCCTGTCTGTCTCTGCACATCCACACACACCGGTCTTGATATCTGCCTGTCTGTCTCTGCACAAACACACACACACACCGGTCTTGATATCTGCCTGTCTGTCTCTGCACATCCACACACACCGGTCTTGGTATCTGCCTGTCTGTCTCTTGCGTTTGAAGGCGTGAAGCTGGACTTTAAGAGTCTGGAGGTGGTGGGCCCATCTCTGGAGCTGCTGCGTCAGAAGAACCAGACCAGAGGGATCAACAGACCCGTGTGGATCAACGCAGACATCCTGCCTGGGCCCAACGTGCCCGCTTTCTGGCCCGTCGTCAACGGCACCGAGTAAGCAGCCTATCAGCAGCTAGATGTTGTCATCAGACCAGAGTAGGTAGCCTATCAGCAGCTAGATGTTGTCATCAGACCTGAGGAAGCAGCCAATCAGCAGCTTGATGTTGTCAGCCTCTGCTTTAAACAGCTTTCCCCAATGCTGCTCAGTAATCTGGGAAAAGGAGTTCCACTCTCAGATTCCTTGTCCTATTCTTCTCGAAGCAATTCAAATACATAGATTGATTCATATGTATGTACAAAATATGTATATAAAGAATGGATAAATAACAGAATCCTGATGGTCCTTTAGACTGTATGTGAGTAAGTTGCTGAGTGTCCCCCTGTTGGCTGGCATTAAGGCCAGATTATCTTCAGACATATGAATTATGAACATCATAACAGACTCTATGTGAAAGTTCCTGAGATGGTCTTGAAATGACAGGGCGTGCTGCCCCCCCCCCCCCCCCCCCCCCCCACCCCCCCACCCCCCACCCACCCCACCCCCCCACAGGTTCCTGCGGCTGGTGAATCAGAGGTTCCCTGCGGTGACCCTGTCTCCAGGGTGGAAGGTCCTCTACGTTCCTCAGTTCCCCAGCGTCACTTACACTCGCCGCATGATGGAGGAGATGTACCAGGTCATCAGAGACGTGCCCCAGAGTGTCACCTTCCCCGTGCTGGCGCCCATGATGCGCGGCGCCTGGCAACACTTCAGCTGGCTGCTCAGCCAGTCGCCACGGTAACAGCAGCTTATAAGCAGACGGGTTCCAGAAAGCAGGGGAATTTGAGTTTCACATCTGGTTCTTGATTGGCTCAGCACCTGTTTTATTGTGGTTCCGTCGGTGGAGACGTGTGTGTTCTGATGTTACAGACTGAACCCTCGCACACCATGTCTGTAATGCAACTGGCTGTTCAGATTTGGTCTAAGTTGACATTGGCTTTTCAGATTTGGTCTAAATTGTGATTGGCTTTTCAGGTTTGGTCTAAGTTGTGATTGACTTTTAGATGTATTCATTAAGTTCAAAACTGAGCCCTCTAATATCAGCTGGATAATGATTGGCCACTGTGAGTTTAAACCATTGTTATTTGCTCCTCAGTTTTGGTCTGTAATACATATGGCTTTATAAAATCAGTCGGTTAGCTTTTCAAACTTGATCTTTGTTGTGATAGGCTTCTTAGATCCATTCTGTGTTGTTACTGGCTTTTCAGATTTGATCCATGATGTGATTGGCTTTTCAAATAATAATAATAATAATAATAATTCATTTTATTTATATAGCGCTTTTCTTACACCCAAAGACGCTTCACAACAAGAGAACAGGCAAATAAAACAGAAATACAAGACAAACGGATAACAGGAGAACAGGTCGAGACAAGACAGCAATACAAACTACAGTAAAATTTGACAGAAATGTTGTAGAGGTAAGGGGCGTTTGAGTTAATTTGAGTAGGCTAGGGTGAAAAGGTAGGTTTTAAGATGGCTTTTGAAGATAGGAAGTGAGTTTGAATCCCGAATGAAAGGAGGAAGAGAGTTCCAGAGTTTAGGTGCTGCCCTAGAAAAGGCACGCTCCCCAAAGTTTTTTAGTTTTGCTTGTGGGGTGACCAATTTCATTTCAGAGGAGGAACGGAGTGTCCGGGTGGGAAGATAGAGCTGTAGAAGATCCGTAAGGTAGGGGGGGCCAGGTTATGTAAAGCTTTGAAGGTGAGGAGAAGGATTTTATAAGTAATACGATGATTAACTGGGAGCCAGTGAAGGGACGAGAGAATGGGGGTTATGTGCTCAGAGGATTTGGTCGAGGTCAGGAGACGGGCTGCAGAGTTCTGAACAAGTTGGAGTTTATGGAGAGCGGTTGCACTGATGCCGACTAGGAGTGAACTGCAATAGTCAAGACGGGAGAAAATGAAAGAGTGAATGAGTTTGGTGGCTGCGCTTTGGGAGAGTGATGAATGCAGTCTTTGTTGTGATTGGTTCCCCAGGTTCAGTCTGACCCTATGGCAGGGCTCGGTGGATCCCAGTGTTGAGGACCTCCTGTTTGTCCGAGACAACAGTAACCCATCCAGAATCTACTATGACATCTACGAACCTGTCCTGTCCCAGTTCAAACAGGCTGCAGGTGAGACACCGTTATGACCCCTGACCCTAAACCTCACTATGACCCCTGACCCTAACCCTCACTATGACCCCTGACCCTAAACCTCACTATGACCCCTGACCCTAACCCTCACTATGACCGCTAACCCTAACTATGACCCCTAACCCTAACTACGACCCCGCAGCTATGTTGATGATTATGTGGTTGATGATGAGGAGGATGATGAGGATGAAGGTGCTGGCACTGAATGTGGTGGTTGGTTGTTTCCTCCAGCCAGGAGAGGTCGTCAGAGGAGGTTCTATCCTGGTGGGGACCTACTTGATTACTTCCACCAATCAGACACAGGCACACACTCACACAGAGACAGCCTGCACATCCATTGGTTCAGGGTCACAGACCGAGCCTCCCTATTGGCTGAGCTCGCAGGTAAGGTCCACCTGCCTGAACAAGAAACGGATAAAAGAAATGTCATAATCATTTTACATCTTTTATATTATAGAACGGGAATATATAATAATATACAGTATATAATTGTTTTACATAATCACTGCTGAGTCTTTATCGTCATTGATACATTCAAATTATGTTTAGTTGTGTTGTTATTTTTGGATTGGGAAGAGAATTGACAAAAAAAGGTTTCAGTCTCAATTTGCTGTCCCTTTTTAAATAAATGTTAATAATGCTAATGGTAATCACTCACTGTCCTGGCTCCCAGCTGGTGCTGGCGGTATGCTGGTGGTATGGGTTGGTTCTGACGGAGGGGTTCCGATGGTGAAAGGTCCAGAGAGCTCGTTCTCCCTGAAGGATTGTTTGGACCTGGTTCTGCCTCTCCCCGGAACCTGGGGGTTCTACCTACGCCTCGGAACCCCGGATGTTCTAGAACCTTCCCTGAGGGTTCTGAGTGAGGCCTACAGCAGGGACCTCCTCTACAGGCCTGTGTGGGTCAGCATGGAGCCATCCTCAGCTACGGCACAGGTAGGCCTACAGCCCCACCACCCTAGCACGTTACACCCTACCACAATGGACAAAGACCGCCTGCACACCCTACCTGTCTGTTTGTGTCTAAATAGATTCTCCTCTCCTCTCCTCCCCTCTCCTCAGACCTCCTCGTCAGTAGAGCATTTCCTCACAACAGTGGAGACAGTGTTCCCCCACGTCACCTTGGTAACCAGCCCCTCCCTGCTGTCCCTAGACCAATGGGGCGCCGAGTCTCCGCTGAGGGGCGTGTCTCAACGGCTGGCCCTGCCCCTCGGGGCGGAGTCTCTACGCGGGTCGGGGGAGGGGCTTAACAGACTGCTCAAACTGCAGGAAAGATCTGCTCTGGTGGTGGAGGAGGACATTGAGAGAGGAATGACGGAGATGGAGGGATGGAGGGAGGGGGAGATGGAGGGATGGAGGGAGGGGGAGATGGAGGGATGGAGGGAGGGGGAGATGGAGGGATGGAGGGAGGGGGAGATGCTTGACATACTCTGTGTGTTAAGCAGAGGGAGGAGGCTGTATGTAATACCTGACCAATTAAGAAACAGGATCATTAGCCACTCAGACCAATCATAAACCAGAAGAGGCTGCGTTTCATCAGTAGTTCAAACGTAGTTCCACTTCCTCTCAGCCCTTGGTGTTACGTAACAGCATACGTCACACGGAGGCCACTTAGAGAACAGAGGGGAAGTGGGCGGGGGAAGAGCGGGGGATTTCAATGGAAGGCACCTGCCCATGTACACTTTACAGCCCAAACTATCCAATTGACTGGTTTGCATTGTGGGCAATATGCACCTCTGGAGTGACCCTTGTTGTTCATTCATTCCCTCAGCCCCCACGGCCATACTATTCATGCTAAAGAGGTGTCATCTTGTGGCTAGAGTCTTACAGAAGGATGAGCTTTGACCTGGAACCTTTTTGTTTGAGATTTATAAACCCCACTTAATGTGTTAGCCAAGATGATACCAGTTCAAAGCTTTTAATAGAAAAAATGCACTTTTACAATTGTTAAAATGTTTTACGTAATAAAAAGAATAACACATTCAAAAGTACCCTCTTTCTAATGTAAAATATCAAAGTAAATATTGCTCTATTGAAATTCTTTGAATTTTAGCTTTTTATAACATGTTCACATCAACAATGTACCATAGAGACTTTCATTATATGTTCTGCTGCTGACTGAAAAACATGTTGGTAACATATCAAAAGTGCATTTCAATGAAAACCTAACAGCTACACATCATTGTTCGTGCATAATGCCAAATGTAGTAACCGTCTCAATGTAAAGCAGCGTTCTCACTGCAGGAACTTTCCCCAGGAACTAGGAACCTTTGGAGGAACTCAGTGCGTTTCCACCGCAGGGACCAGGGTCTAAATTTAGTTCCGGGGACATTATCTCACCCTCCCAAAGTCCCTGCTCGGGAGGTAGTACTTTTTGAAAGTACAGGAACTTTGGGGGTGGGGCTTGCAATACTGTACTCAGATCATTTTATTTCAGCTGCAATTTTTAAAAACCTACTTTGCATAATCTTTGCGGGTCTTTCGACTGCGGTCCAAACGCAGACAACAAGGGGCTGAAGGAACCTTTTAGTTTCTTCAAAAGTAGTTCCTGGGAGTAAAAGTTCCAGGGACTTTAGGGCGAAAGGCGCCCTAGTACCTCGTCATCATGGGCCTCACCACAGCCCGTAATCCATACAAGAAGAGATGCTCTTAGTGTTGACTGACTAACACTGAGGGCAGCAGTGAAATGGTGCTAGGTTATTATTTGGATAATCATTATTATTACTACTATTACCATTATTATTATTATTGTTTAATTACACTGAGACAGTGGTTAATTATACACAGGAAGTGATTAATTAGAGAGACAGTGGTTAATTATACACAGGAAGTGGTTAATTAGAGAGACAGTGGTTAATTATACACAGGAAGTGGTTAATTAGAGAGACAGTGGTTAATTATACACAGGAAGTGGTTAATTAGAGAGACAGTGGTTAATTATACACAGGAAGTGGTTAATTAGAGAGACAGTGGTTAATTAACCACAGTCTCTGTAATTAACCACTGTCTCTCTAATTAACCACTGTCTCTATGATTAGAGAGAGAGAGTGGTTAACTAGAGAGAAGACAGCGGTTAACTAGAGAGAAGACAGTGGTTAATTAGAGAGACAGTGGTTAATTACATAGATGGTTAATCAGAGTGAGCCAGTAGCTGGGTTTGGGTCTGCTGGGAGGAGGACTTCTTTCCTTCTCCTGGTCAGGTATTGGCTGAAAGAGCAGAAGATTCCATAGAAGGAGGAGGAGAGACCGGCGATGTCTGTAGAGATGTACGGGACCATCTCCGGAGAGGCCTGGGCATAGTAGCTGATCTGGAATCAGGTAAAGAACAACGTTTTTATATAGGAGGGAGTGTATTACCTGATCTAGTATCAGGTAAAGAACAACGTTATTATATAGGAGGGAGTGTAGTACCTGATCTAGAATAAGGTAAAGAACAACATTATGGTTAAAGTTAGTAGATAGAGAACAATGTTATGATCTAGAAGCGGTTGCAGTTATTGATTTGGATACAAAACAATTTTATTATGTATTAGCAGGGACGTTGTTAGGCTTGGGCTAGCACCCCAAATGTTTTATGAATAGCCCCAGATCTTTTTTCTTTTTTACAAAAATAAGAATATGAAAAATATCCCTGGATCTATTAATCTGTCACTCCCATCATGCATTTAAGCCCTCAAATATAATTGATAAAATATTGAGAGAGAGAGAGAGAGAGAGAGAGAGAGAGAGAGAGAATAAAATGAGAGAAATCTTCTAGATAATGTGTTTACCCGCTGCTGGTGAGAATAACCCCATTACACTTTACAATATCACTCCTCAGTCGTCCCTAAAAACCCGTAAAACCCTTCACAGACAACATTTTATCTGCGGGATATTCATGTTTTTAAAACTGAGAAAAAATCTCTAGAGAGAGAGAGAGCACTAGTTAGGGTTATACTGTGTGCTATTACATGCAAACACAAGAAACATAAGAAGCAGAGCATGCAATGGCATTTTCCCAGAAAGATTTAGACAGTTGGCCCAAATCATACGCAATGTATGTAAACCAACCCATTCAAATATCAATAACAAGCAATCAATGACAGATCTTTTTTGCTAGCCTGCATAGCCTAACAATGTTGCTAAAAAAGGTTTCAGGGGTCTGGGCTAAGGTCTTCTAGTCCTGAAACCGGCCCTGTATGTTGGTCCTGGCAGACCTACCTGCGACATGCAGGGTGTAGTCTGCAGGATGGTGAAGCCAGCACACATGACCTCCCCCCGGTTGAAGCCGTCCGTAGGAGGGTGGGTGGGCAGGGTCACCGACCGCAGGGCCACAACGTACGGCTCCCTGCAAGGGTCAAAATACATCATGCTTCAGAGACACATATGAGGCTAAAGGTAAGCCCAGATTACCTTTAGTTTTGGGTTTCATCCACTAGCTGGTGCTTTCAACCAAACAATGCATTGAACTTTAGGCAATAAAAAAAAGAATGGACACCAATTATAAATACAATATTTAGACATCAATGAATTATAGAGTAGGTCAGTGAATAAGGAGAAACAGAAATAATTCACAGATTGGAAACATACATTTATGGCCAGTGACACACTTTGAGACACTGGTGGAAAAACCTACCTTCAGTGGCTTCGAGTTAAAGGGATGGTTCAACATTTTGGGAAATAAGATATGCCCCACCTTTCCCCTTGTCAGACGAGATGATTGATATCTGTTGATTGAACTATCACTTTAACCTCAGATGAATAGCTGTCAATCAAACTCACCCGCTTCCACATGGAGTCCTGCTGGAAGCCAAAAGGATGAAGTCCTGGACCATTTCTGCTCCCTGATTGGCCGAGCCCTGTCTGATGGACGGGGTCACCACGCGATACAGGAAGTCATCATCATCCACTCGATGAATGAACTCACACTTCCTGTTGGGCGAAAAATATAACCAAAACTGTTTGTGTGCCAAAAATATAACATCCATAATATAAGAGGGTTTGATTGGGTGTGCCAAAAATATAACATCCATAATATAAGAGGGTTTGTTTGTGTGTGCCAAAAATATAACATCCATAATATAAGAGGGTTTGATTGTGTGTGCCAAAAATATAACATCCATAATATAAGAGGGTTTGATTGTGTGTGCCAAAAATATAACATCCATAATATAAGAGGGTTTGTTTGTGTGTGCCAAAAATATAACATCCATAATATAAGAGGGTTTGATTGTGTGTGCCAAAAATATAACATCCATAATATAAGAGGGTTTGATTGTGTGTGCCAAAAATATAACATCCATAATATAAGAGGGTTTGATTGTGTGTGCCAAAAATATAACATCCATAATATAAGAGGGTTTGATTGTGTGTGCCAAAAATATAACATCCATAATATAAGAGGGTTTGATTGTGTGTGCCAAAAATATAACATCCATAATATAAGAGGGTTTGATTGTGTGTGCCAAAAATATAACATCCATAATATAAGAGGGTTTGATTGTGTGTGCCAAAAATATAACATCCATAATATAAGAGGGTTTGATTGTGTGTGCCAAAAATATAACATCCATAATATAAGAGGGTTTGATTGTGTGTGCCAAAAATATAACATCCATAATATAAGAGGGTTTGTTTGTGTGTGCCAAAAATATAACATCCATAATATAAGAGGGTTTGATTGGGTGTGTAAAGCACATTTCAGACACATGGGCAGTTCAATGTGCCTTACACAAAGCAAGAAATAAAATAAAAGAATGAAAAAAGATTAAAGAAATTGCCAACGTGTATATATTGGTACTGTGTGTGTGTGTGTATGTGTGTGTGTGTGTGTGTGTGTGTGTGTGTGTGTGCACGTGCGTGCGTGCGTGCGTGCGTGCGTGTTCCTACTGGTAGTGGGGGTCCCAGTCCTGTCGGTTGCTGAGGTCAGCCAGCAGGCGGAAGGCAGTCTCTGCTGGGACGTCCAGTTCAGACTGCACCCTAAAACTCAGACCCTCCTTCTGCTCCAACGTGTACAGCAAAACCTAGGGGGACAGAATACAGTGTGACACCAGCTTCAGGGGGGACAGAATACAGTGCAGCACCAGCTTCGGGGGCAGACTTTACACCATCTTTAGGGGGAAAGAATTCAGTGTAAACGTTACAGCACCACTTCCAGGGACATGAATAGACGTTGCGCCAGCTTCAGGGGGGGCCGAATAGAGTGTAACACCAGCTTCAGGGGGGACCGAATAGAGTGTAACACCAGCTTCAGAGGGGACTAAATAGAGTGTAACACCAGCTTCAGGGGGGACCGAATAGAGTGTAACACCAGCTTCAGAGGGGACTAAATAGAGTGTAACACCAGCTTCAGGGGGGACCGAATAGAGTGTAACACCAGCTTCAGGGGGGACCGAATAGAGTGTAACGCCAGCTTCAGGGGGGACTGAATAGAGTGTAACACCAGCTTCAGGGGGGACCGAATAGAGTGTAACACCAGCTTCAGGGGGGACTGAATAGAGTGTAACACCAGCTTCAGGGGGGACCGAATAGAGTGTAACACCAGCTTCAGGGGGGACTGAATAGAGTGTAACACTGACCTGGTCCTTCTCAGAAGTCAAACTCCAGTCGTTCCTAGCAGCCAGCATCTTTAGAGCTGAGACATTGTTGTAGCTGAGATACACCTGTCCACCCACACACACACACACACACACACACACACACACACACACACACACACACACACACACACACACACACACACACACACAGAGAGAGAGAGACACACAAACACACACACACACACATACACACTGATTTGAGTGATACAGAGTGGACAGCCTCTTCTGCTAATAGCCCTATTTAAATGGTCAGTCTAAGAACCATTCATGCTAAACCATCGGAATCATTGAACAAAGTTATTCTACAAAGGTTCCCAGCTCCCTTCCCCTGCTCTCTCCCTGGTCACATGGTTTCTCTTTCCTGCTCTCTCCTGGTCACATGATTCCCCCTCTCCTGGTCACATGGTTCCCCCTCCCTGCTCTCTCCTGGTCACATGGTTTCTCCTTCCTGCTCTCTCCCTTCTTTCTTTCTTTCTTTCTTCCTTCCTTCCTTCCTCCCTCCCTCCCTCCCTCCCTCCCTCCCCCTCTGTATGCCCCTGGTCTGTACCTGATTTGAGGGGTCCCAGGGGACAGAGAGAGGAACTTCTGTCTGTTTGCAGGAAATGATGTACTTCCTAAAACAACAACATCATCATCATCATCATCATCATCATCATCATCATCATCATTACCGTCGTTGTCATGGACTACAGCCCTAACAACAGCATGACTGGTGTTACTATAGTTATTACCGGTCAAGTCTTATCTTCCTCCTAGCAACCGCCTCTTGGTAACGCCTGGTCCCATCCTGTCAGACAGACAGAAAGATAATCAGACAGGCAGGCAGACAGACAAAGAGAGAGAGGAGGATGGATGGATGTATGGTTAGAGGTATGTAGTGCTGATGTTCAGTAAAGAGGAGGATGGAAGGATGGATGGTTAGAGGTATGTAGTGCTGACGTTGAGTAAAGAGGAGGATGGATGGATGGATGTTTAGAGGTATGTAGTGCTGACGTTGAGTAAAGAGGAGGATGGATGGATGTTTAGAGGTATGTAGTGCTGACGTTGAGTAAAGAGGAGGATGGATGGATGGATGTTTAGAGGTATGTAGTGCTGACGTTGAGTAAAGAGGAGGATGGATGGATGGATGGATGTTTAGAGGTATGTAGTGCTGACGTTGAGTAAAGAGGAGGATGGATGGATGGATGTTTAGAGGTATGTAGTGCTGACGTTGAGTAAAGAGGAGGATGGATGGATGGATGTTTAGAGGTATGTAGTGCTGATGTTGAGTAAAGAGGAGGATGGATGGATGGATGTTTAGAGGTATGTAGTGCTGATGTTCAGTAAAGAGGAGGATGGATGGATGGATGTTTAGAGGTATGTAGTGCTGATGTTGAGTAAAGAGGAGGATGGATGGATGGATGTTTAGAGGTATGTAGTGCTGATGTTCAGTAAAGAGGAGGATGGATGGATGGATGTTTAGAGGTATGTAGTGCTGATGTTGAGTAAAGAGGAGGATGGATGGATGGATGTTTAGAGGTATGTAGTGCTGATGTTGAGTAAAGAGGAGGATGGATGGATGGATGTTTAGAGGTATGTAGTGCTGATGTTGAGTAAAGAGGAGGATGGATGGATGGATGTTTAGAGGTATGTAGTGCTGATGTTGAGTAAAGAGGAGGATGGATGGATGGATGTTTAGAGGTATGTAGTGCTGACGTTGAGCAAAGAGGAGGATGACATTATGACACGCTGACTGACCAGGGGTTCAGGTCGTATCCGTGGCAACGTGCGAGGCTTGCCCTCTTTGTCCAGAACCTCAAAGGTCATGAAGGCGGAGTTGATATGTCTTAGAGGCTCCTCCCCCTGGTATGCCTCGGCACACACACCCACCTCCATACTGAAACACACACACACACACACACACACACACACACACACACACACACACACACACACGCACACACCCACGCAACAAACACCTCTAAAAGAAATCCCACAGATAGCAAGCAGCAGCGTTGTGCCCTGATGTGAGGATGACACCTGCCTTCCAGAAGGTCTTATATATGTGTGTGTGTGTGTGTGTGTGTGTGTGTGTGTGTGTGTACCTGTTCTTGAAGCTGTTGTTGACGATGGCGTGGAGCAGCAGGCGGTCTCCCACCTGGGACGGCCCACGGAAGGTGAACATGTCGATGGAGCGCAGGGTGGGGTGAGCGCGACACAGCCGACTGGAGGGACAGACAGACAGGTCACTGTGGGTCTCGCACCCTCTGTGTGTGTGTGAGTGTGTGTGTCTCTGTGTCTCTCACCCTCTGCGTGTGTCTGTGTGTCTCTCATCCTCTGTGTGTGTGTGTGTGTGTGTGTGTGTGTGTGTGTGTGTTACCTGGCGGCGATAGTGGCTACGTTCTCCATCCAGGCCATGATCTGTCCTCCAAAGGTGTTGACCTGGTGGTTGGCATGAGGTGGCAGCACCAACTCCACACTCTCCACCCGCGTCCTCTCTGCTGGCATGGCCTGGTCCAATTCAGGACCCCCGCCTAACACACACACACACACACACACACACACACAGTCAAATTAAACTGTTTTCCTTACACAAAGAAACTACATTTTTGAGAGAGGTGAGATGGCGTTGCCAGGGTGGCGGGCTGACCCTGTTGGAAGGCCCTATTGGTGAGCAGGTCTTTGATGATGTCATGGTGCAGGAGTCTCATCCTCCTCCTCTCTGCAGCCAGACTGTGTTCCAGCACCTCCGACTGAGATACAGGGACCAGCGGACGCAGAACCACCTACACACACACACACACACACACACACACACACACACACACACACACACACACACACACAGGGTACACAGGGTACACACACACATAGACACACACACACACACACACACACACAGGGTACACAGGGTACACACACACATAGACACAGACACACACACACATACACAGAAGTCCAATTGAGCTTCACTAATGCCTTAGCCTCCATCCTCCCACCCCACCCTGACCCCCTCCTGATCAGGTACCTTGCCAGCCTGCGTGCGCTGGGTGACAAAGGTAGCGTAGGCCTGACACACCTTCCAGTGTCTGTCTGTAAACAGATCCTCACAACTCACCACGATGCCCACCTGCACACACACACACACACACACACACACACACACACACACACACACACAGGTCACTAAACAGACAAACATGGCGCCTACGTGACCGCATATGAAATTTTAATACTCTAGTGACTCGGCACAGTGAGGATGAGGAGTGAGTGTGTGTGTTAATGTTCTCTGAGGATGAAGAGTGTGTGTGTGTGTGTGTGTGTGTGTGTGTTCATGTCCTCTGACCTCCATGCTGGTGTTGAAAGCTCTGTTGACCTTTGACCTGATGTTCACCACCTGTCCAACTCTGGACAGACAGACACACACACACACACACACACACACACACAAAACCACACGTCAATACACACAAATGTAGTCATATAGAATCCACAAAGCTACATTTCGATACATATTTATTTTCATATATTACACTATTTCCCCCTCTCAACACCACCCACACACAGACAATACCAGACACTCTCACACACACACACACACACACACACACACACACTCACAGACACGGACACACACTCACCCAATGGTGTGTTGAAAGTGGATGTCGTCCATGGACGCAGTGACACAGGGACACCCTGCATGTCTCTCAGCTGCAGACAGAGACACCGCCCTACTGTTAATCACCACACACACACACACACACACACACACACACACTGACTAATACTAGCAGCTTTGACCTTTACACACACAGACACACACACACACACACACACACCCCTTCCAACCCCTCACCAGATAAACAGGCAGTGGAGTCCATCCATTTGAGCAGCTGGCCGACGCTCAGCTCCTGGCGATGGTTGCTATGGCACGGCATGATGATCTGGCTCATCTTCACTTCCGTGGGATTCCTTCCCTCTTCCTCCCTGCGGGTCCGCAGCGTGGACTGATCGCAGCTCATCCTTACTCTGGATAACAACAATATGAAGTTTAATGGGGAAGTACACTGTGTGTGTGTGTGCGTGTGTCTGTGTGAGTCACTGTGTCTCCGAGCAGAAGCGTTTGTTTTCCTGTCAAACCGGTTTGGTTTTTCCAGGGGCTGCAGACTTAAATGTTGCTTTACGCTTTACGTTTTCAGATGTCAACTACTTTACAAGTCGTAGTTCCCGAGTGCATGACTCACCTGAGATCTGCTTGTTTGATAGAATGTGTTCGCGAAACATTAACCAATTGTTGCTACATTGTGTGTCACTGATGACGGAGCTGTTCTTCTCATGCCAGCCGCAGTTCAAATAAGGGCAGAGCGGCGCTGTGATACACCAGTTCCTGTCAGCATAATCAAAGTTCGCTGCACCCATGGGTGTATAGCTTCTACAAGCCAGGGCCTCTATATGTAAGCTTTACAAAAATATTGATTTTTTGACAACTTGTACGTTGTTATACCAGGGTAAATACATTCGCATAGCAAGTGTTAATATATGCCACTCATTTGAAAACAGCAGTGCAGACTTTTTATAGATATATGATCCCAATAAACAATACATTATCAAAGATGTGGCGCTATAAATTTAAAAAAAAAGGTGAAAATGTCACCAAATCAAAAGATCCAAAGAGATAAGGCTGCTCTGCAACCTGCTGCGACATCAACGCTTTCACAATGCACAATATAGCAATATTTTAAAGGTATTTAAAATATCCAGATGCATTTAAGTTGAAGGTGAAAACTATATTATAAAAAGGCTGTGCGAAGTCGTGTACAAAATTACTCTCACCTTTGTAGAGTTGAATACAGTCAATGTCGATAGATCACGTTACGGCTGTGAAAACTGCGCTCACTGATTCCTATAGGCGCGTTCTACTGACGGCCACACCTCCCCCTAAAAAAGGAGAATTAAGGTGGAATGATAGTTACTGTGACTTTAGGTGTATCCAGAATAGGAGTTTAATAGCAAAGAGTAGCCTGCATTAGCCTTAAAATCATGGGCGACGGCCGGGCATTGCTAGACCCCTTTTATTGGGGCACTTGCCCCAGTATTATTAATCTGCTGTGCCCCAGTCAAATCGCATGTTCGAGTTTTGACAAGCTCTTATAATTGGAAAAGGATTCATTTCGATTGATATGGGCACGGCAATAGGCCATAACATTGTCGATTAGGGGGAAAAAATCCATTTTTTTTCCAACCCACAATGTCAAATCAACGGAGTTTCACCCTAAATACGAGCCGTGGCGCATGCGGTGCGGTACCGGTGTGTGCACCGCGGCGCGCACATTACCGTTCATACAAGTCCAAAAGGGGGCCTGGGCCTCAGTAGAGCTTTATGTCTTGCAACACGGTGTTGCAAAGCGAGAGAAAAACAAATGTGTAGTGAAGCAAACTGCTGCATTTCCGATTAAATCTTCTAACATAGACAGTACTAAAGTACAGTCAAGACAGTTCACCTATGCTTGTTTGCAATTGAAGAAAAGTTATACTGTAAATGGCCAAGCCACGCTTAAAGCAACCACGATTATTGCAGCTCACTGGAATCAGATAATCCGTAGGAAAAAAGTTTAGAAAACAAGTATTTGTTTGTAAATTTGAAGTTTTTCAAAGGTAATGCTTTTAATATTATGATCAATGGCCAGTTTATTGTAGTTCAGCAAAGAAAATATGATCACAAATGTCACATTTCTTTGCCTTCAGAAATAATTTGTCATTAGAGGTATATAGCTCTTCGTGTACTTCTGTATACTCTTGCTCTGAAATATTACTGTAAAATACATTCCACCTTAACAAAGTTGACTGACTTCAAGACTTGAATGAAAGGCCCACTGTTGGCGTGGGTTGCATGTGAGCAGGACCAGGCTTATAAATAAAACGAAGTCCACTGACGTTTCCTCCTCAACCCATCTCCTTTTCTGCAGTAACTTAAACACACAGGATATGACTATATTACCATAGCTCCTCTCTAATGGCCAAAGTGATCACACTTCTGGGAAAATAAAAGACAAAGCAACTCAAATATACTTATTTTGTCTATTCAAATCATCCTTTTCTTTATTCAAATGTTTGACCGCTTGTTCGCCACGGGTTATTAGAGGGTATTCAGGTACAGGTGTGTTCTGGTCAGGTGTGTGTTCTGGCCAGATGTGTGTTCCGCAGGGTGATCACAGCGCACCATGTAGGTACAGCGACAGAAACCTGTGGAAGGTTTCTGGTTGGTACCCCGCTAACCCTGCAGGGACCTGCAGACAAAACAAACGCACCTTAACAGTCGTTTGACAAACGGCCATGTCCCTCACACTGAAAACACTTCATTCATCAGCCTCAGATTCAGACCCCCGCCCCCCCCCCCCCCCCCCCCCCTCGGTTGCTCTCTGGGGCCCCCTAGTGGGTAACGTTTGCTATTCCATCCACTCCTTTCTCATCGTCTCATCATCATCTCCTTCATATTCAAAAGTACGTATGATGTGAGTGGAATCATTTTATTAAAGTAATGTTATGATATACATGTATCGGTTTTGTCCCTGCACCTGCATATGACCATCAAAAATGTAATGAAATGAGTCTGTTTATGAAATAACTTTGTGATAAATATAATAAATGTAATGATAGATTTGTAGAGGTTTACAATAACAAATGAATACGTGGAATATATTTCAGGATAAATGTGTAAGTTGATTGTTTGCTCACCTGCACCTGCTTCTTCTTGATGAGGGGGCGGACCTTAGCGTAGTCGTAGAGCAGAGCGTCAGACTCCGCCCACACCTGGTTCTTCACGCCCTCGTCGCCATGGAGATCCGTGGTGTTGAGCTGGAAGGTGACGAACTGGAACATTCTGCCGTTGGTTCCCACCGCCTGGACTACGATGGGCCGGTCCAGCACGGACGCCGTCGTCTACAGGAAGAAGGGAGGAGGAGGAGGAGGAGGGAGACAAAGGAGGAGGAGGAGAGGCGGAGGAGAGGGAGAAAGAGAGGAGGATGAGAGGGAGAGATGGAGAGGAGGAGGCAAACGGGAGGGACAGGGAGTGAGGGATATTCCAGTGATTCCATGAATTCCAGGAACACGGAATGTATGTAAGTATTCACACTCCTACAGTGGCCTGTGTATAGTGTGTGTGTGTGTGTTGAGAGATAATGAGTGTGTGTGTGTGCGTGTGTATGTTTAACATACCCCATACAGGGTGTGTGCACGGGCCAGTGAGTGAGTGAGTGAGTGAGTGTGTGTTTAACATACCCCATACAGGGTGTGTGCACGGGCCAGTGCGTTGGCAAATGCAAACATGATCATCTTGGCTCTGAACTGGTCTGGGAGGAGCCTGCACTTTACATCCCACGCCTCCACAAAGTACAGTGTGTGGGCGTGGGGGTAGGGGTAGTCAGCCTTGAAACCTGATTGGAAAAGAGCACAGGAAGTGGTCAGAGTGACACAGTTGAATAGCGGATCCCTCCCATGCTCCTCTGTATTCCATTGGTCTGGGATGGAGAAAGGCGTTTTAGGATACCTGGGTAATGTAGGCTGGGTGGTTATAAATACCTGTGTGATGCAGGCTGTGTAATATAGGCTGGGTGGTTATGCATACCCGTGTGATGCAGTCTGGGTAATGTAGGCAGGGTGGTTATACATACCTGTGTGATGTAGGCTGGGTGGTTCTACGTACCTGTGTAACTCTCTTCCTGGTAGAGCTGTGTGCTCTGCAGGTCGATGGTCGGGGAGATGGGGTAGAACGTCTCCAGGACGTGGTCTGCCGTCTGCTCCACCTCCTCCTTCCCAGCAAGCACTGGGAGCGGCGATGCGCTGTTAAGCAGCAGGCCATTCTGACCCCTGACCTGGAACAAGTCCTCACCTGGACAGGAAGTGGACGGGCGGACAGAAAGGTCAGATGCAAAGCTCACAGTGGAGGCGGATCAAAACCAACTACCTACCTCCGCCCTCTGTGATGTGGAACACCTATCTGAAAAGCTCTGTGTAACAATTAGGTCTGTCTGCAGCGAGTGCCTGTGCGTTTTGTTGTGAAGTTGCAGTACCGTACCTCTCCGCCAGGTGGCAGATATGCTGTATTTCTCAGCCAGTATCCTCCTGCTGAGTGCTGGGTGGGTCGCCTGCAAACTGCCACAGAGATGAAGCAGGTTCCTCAACAGAGTGGGGCTGCAGGGGGAACAAACAGACACAGACAATGAGAGATCACGTGACTTCTATTTCCCCAGCATGCCACGCTAAGGTAATTCAAAGAGACACTATTTTTGTTCTATTGCAAGATCCATGATGGGGATCCTAGCACTAGGACTCAACAAATGTCAAAATGTAATTATGTCCTGTATTATTTTTTCTGCTTTTCACGCTGACCCAACTATTTCAAAATGTGTCGTACCAGAACTTGTCCCTCAGAACTGTAAGAAATACCAATATTGGATTATTTCTTCTTATTTAAGTTGATGTAGCCTTGCTATGACCCGATTCCTACACAACTCATCTAAAATGTGTCTCACCAGAACTGCTCTCGGCCAGGGCGGGGCTCTGTGGTGTCCCAAAAACGGGCGTGTCTGATTGCGTTCTGAACGCGGTCGTCCTGATCTGCGATCTGATTGGCCGGGTTGTCACCCAGGGCAGTCACCTGATCAGGAAGTCCCTGGGTCAGCTTGGACTTGGTCAACCAAAGAGCCTGACGCACACCTAGGAGACAGAACATACAGGAGAAGACGAGAAGAGATTGGAATTCGTTTTGGTACATTTCATTTCATTCAATAATTATGATGATGATGATGATGATGATGAGATCCATCTCTGGTTATCTGAAATAATCATGCTCACTGAACATATGTTTTATAACTGTAAGGTCTCCTCTTCATTCTGGAAAGTTGTACATATGAGGGTTAGCTCAATGTATGATGTTATTTCCAATTCCAATGTTATTTGGATTGCTGACAAAATTTTGGAATATTTTATTTATAATTTTATGATATTAGTAAATCATTATATACATAAATTGAGGTTAAAATCTACCCCAAATGTAATAGTCTTTCAAAAATAATTTGTACGGATTTCTAAAAACACATATAAACTGCCTTAAAACTTTTCAATGTAATTAAATGAATTTGCTATAATGAATATCCTCTTGTAGACTTGAAGTTATTATGCAAACCTTTTATACATTCTTGGTTTAGCTGTTATACTTTGGTTCTATCGTCTGCTTGGTCTATGGACAACACATGTTTGTAATGCCTTTTTGATTATATCAATAAAGGTTTTACAGGAGAGCTGATGCAGATTAACACCATCATTATCACCATGACTGTTGGATGAAATACAATACAAGAGAAGCAGTCGGCACCTTCCAGCACATTGGTCCTCTGGTGAAAAATGAAGCAGGGCTTCTGCTTGTGCAACGGCATCTGCTCAGCCGGGGGCGAGTAGTAGTGCCCCGGATCCTTATAATTCCGTGTCCATGTCGGATAAGCAGGCTTGGCTAGTCCCGGGACGTAATGCATCCTGTCCATGTATGTCACCCGTTCAAGCCCGGGGATATCCACCTGAACTCGGGGCTTCTTCGGTGGGGCAATCTTGGCACACAAGCGGCCGCTGACATTGAAGTGTCGGCGACCGTGGACGCGAAATCCCCCATGTGCAGAGATAATTCTTGATTCATTCAAAATAGCTGTTTGCACCAACAAGGGCGCGACAGATTTCAGATGATGTGCCGTTTCTGTAAACATTTTCGTAAACTACATAGGACATAGTTTGTTAAACAAAACAGAATTTAGCACTGTCGCATCTTTTCGTTACACTTCAAGCTATAGGGCGCCGCCATGTCTGATATAAATCTTGTTCGGATATTATTTGTGTGTGTATAATTGTAAGGTAGTACCGCTCCCACTGGTCGGAGTTGGAACTATACGTCTACATGAATTCAATAGCGTCAATCCCTCACCGTGACATGAGTAACACGATATGCCTAACATTACTCCAGTTTGAACCCACCCTCCCTCGCTTTCTGTCTCATGAAGACTTCCACGGCGCAGATTTTTCTGAGTGCGCCGATTTCCTGTGACTGACGCTATTCACTAAACCATACTAAGCCGATTCCATGGCACAGGGCTCCATACCTGTAGTAGAAAACTGACGTTACCCGGAGTCATAACGTTATGCACGTAGCCAGCTTTTAGCTTTAGCGAGGCTTTTCAGCTGGCTGGCTAAAACATATATGGAACGGATGGATAGAGAAAATTAGATGATCATTGACGAGATATAATAACTCGGATATTTACTGCCATAAAACGAACCAATAAGGTATGTAAAATATTTTCTCAACTCACACATCATTTATTGTTTCGATTATGAATGTTTAGTTGTGTATTGATTGGTACTAAATGCTACCTTACATTAGCTTACTAGCTAAAAACACCTCCAACGCTAGCTTAGCCTCCGATCCCGACCAGAGAACTGAGTAGGCGAATTGCGAAAACCTACAAAACTCTTACTTTTCTGAAAAGCCACATTATCGTCTTACATTTTACTATGAAAAAAATCACAAAGTTATTTGCTTCGTGTGCATTCTAGGCTAACAGTGAAGTTAGCTCTCTATATTGCTAGCTTAAAATGGCCTATTTTAACTTCCTGTGCTAGTTAGCGTAGTTAGCGAACCAACCAAGCATTATGCGATGATGAATTTGTTCAGTGTTGTTAAAAGCATACACATCAAGAACTACCAGCAAGTTGCCGTATAACTGTGTGAAAAATATGTTGTGTTGCTTGTTTTCGAGTTGCAAAAAACGGCTGAGGGAAGCCAGGGCATAACGTTAGCTATTAATTTAGCTTTTCTTTTTAACAGTAGTTCATGGCGAGAGATGGTTTTTACTTTCCCCTCTCTCTACTTTTCCAGTTTGGCCATCCCCGATATTTTGAAATGAATGGAAAACCCCATTCTGCAGTCATTGATAGCCAAGTTATATTTCCTCAACATGATCTGTATGTGAGGTAGGGGAAGATAAAGGAGAGCCTTTGAATAATGACAGTTTACCAGGAAGTAGGCCTGTAGTTAGTGCACTGTGAAGTTTTTGGTGGGAGCCAGTGTGTGTGTTTAGATTTGTAAATCTTCATCTTCATATTCCCCAGTCAAACATTCCTTTCACTCGAGTTTCATTACCAGGCCCTGGTGTGACTTTCAAGAAGAGGTTTTTTTTCTTAATTACCTTATCACATACTTAGTCATACTCTTCAATACACGGCCATATTTTATGTTTTATTATCATCCTAAGGTGTACAGCTATTCATTTACGCCCAATGGTTTTAGAAGCTTGCGTGGTATGTAGAATCCTGTACCCAGTCTCCTTATCTTATGTAGTGTGTGCCATCCGTTACCGTATGCTTCCATTCTGTAACAAAGACAAAGGATTCCGGTACAGATTGGCCTGACTGCTATGAAGCAGTGTAGCAAGGACAGTTGTGAAGGAAAGGGATTTTGCACCGAAGAAATTAATGACTATATTAGCTATTCACAACTCCTTTTAAAAATGCCCATCCCAACAAGACAATACATGTGTATATACAATCAGATATTAAAGACAAGTAGTTGTTTGTGGAACTGCGCTTGCCTCATTCAAAGCAACCCTGTTTTCCACTCCTCCTATTCCTCTCATTGGTTTCCCTCTGCCTCCCTGAGCGGGCTGAACAGGGAAACTACCCCTTGACCCAGTCAGGCCTCCCAGGCCGGCGCAACGTGGTTTTAGATCTGGGAATGACAATCTCGGCCTCATTTCAAATTCTGGTCAGATGTGCAACATGTTTGGGTGTCTAGATGACACCCCGAAAAGTGTCCTCTTACACAAACCGTGTCTCTCTGTTGTCTGCCGCTTGTCTGGAGAAGGTGTGAAACAGCTGTGTGTTGTTGACAGAGTAGAAACCCCCTGTGAAGAGGAACAGGAAATGGTCAGAGCGGAGGAGGTTTCGCTCAGCTTATTGGCTGCTGAAGTTGTTGATGCGAGGGTGGTGGAGCCTGGTGGAGGAAGTTAAAGAGGCCAGACACACACACACGCACGCACATACATAAACAAACACAAAAACATACCCCCATACAAAAACAAACACACAAACACTTACACCCATACATAAACAAACACACAAAAACATACACCCATACAAAAACAAACACAAACACATACAAAAACATATACACACACACATACAGAAACATACAAACACACACACACATACAAAAACATACACGGAGCCACATGTAAAAACATACACCCACAGGGACACACAGTGTCAGGCAGACCTGTCATGGTCTCCCCTCTAGCAGGGACCAGTGGCCTCCTTTATAAACGCAGGAACAAAAAAAGGCGTATGCCACTTTCAAAACAAACTTTGGGATTTATTCAAAAACAATCTTTACGGCAGAATGTGTGGTCCTCCACGGACACTGGGACCCATGGGTACTAATATTAACTAAAGAAATGAGATACTGCGGCTCTGATGGCTTGAGAAACGCTTTCAAATTAATACCGTCGTGTAAAATAAATTGAAATATTACCTCTCACGCATTCTATATAAGTTCCCCCGGAGTGCACAAAAAAACATGATTTAGGATAATAAATACAAACGGAGATATCTGATTTAGCAAAAGAACCTCTCCAAAAATGTTGTATGCGTATACAGTTTAAGCTGGAATCGTATTTCATTGGACCTGTAATTATTAAACAATACGTCCATGTTATAAAATGACTTCATTAATAATAAGGTGGACAGTAGTACAGTTTAAATTGAAACTGGTTTTGATGCCTCCGTTAAGCAGATACGAGTGCACAGGTTCCTATCTTGTTATCACATATGTTGGTTGTGCAGAACCGCCAATGTGATCTATTGGTCCTGTCATTGTCAGTTACAGTCAGGGCCATGGCCGCCCCTGAAGGTATTACACCACTCTTATAGTCTTTCTGGCATTTGGAATGGCCGCCCTCTGCCCACCACTAAACAATAGCCTTTTTTTCTTGCTTCGACCTCTCCTACAAGAACTTCCATTTCCCAATGGGTGCATTTAAAAAACAAAATGTTGCCTTTCTGTGGAGATTTGCTGTCATTGTCGTCAAGCAGTAGGCATGACTGAATATTAATTAGGGGTGTGTCACTGACTATTTATAGTAGGGCTTGGGGGCATACCGGTGGGAAAGGGTAAACCATTATGAGATTGTGTCATGGAGATATGGATTTTGCAATAATCATGGATACCGTGAGAAGTTCATTTCATTTTTTTAATTTTTATCCCAGCACTACGAACAGAACACATTGCAGGTCCCATCGCCCACCCCTTATTTAGAGGCAGCTGATTGGTGCAAAGGCTGGGACCAGACGCTCGCTCGCGTGCGCCAAACCTGGAGTGGCTTGTGTTTTCTAAAGGATCACGGGGCGTGGGCACGGCGTGAGGAACCAAAAGGTGTTGGTGCTGAAGCCCTTTCTGTTTCACCTTTTGACATGGTTCCTCTGCACATCTACACACTGTTTCATAAAGGAGTCTCCTGGGAAGGAGGAATGACAGTTATTTATAGAGCAGGAAATCAGAACGACAAGGGAACATTTGTACTCCTGTAGGAAAAGGATGGGCTCATATACTCTCACTCTCATCTTACTCTCACTCTCTCCTTACTCTCACTCTCTCCTCACTCTCACTCTCTCCCTACTCTTACCCTACTCTCACTCTCTCACCCCCAGACTCACTTGGTCACACACACCGTGCTAAAACAATAGGCCATTGATAGCATTTCAAGCTGAACATGGGAGGAGTTGGAGTATATGGGTCACAGATGTTCAAAGGCCTAACATGTCGTTTGTGTGAAGGCTTAGTTCATTAGAAGGCATTCTCCCTCCTGGCTTGGTTCAGAAAGATGGTAGCCATTAGCGAACAATTCCTCTTGTTTCATTCATCTCTCTTCTTCTCCCTCCCTATCCCTTTCTCCCCCTCCTCTCCCTTCCCCCTCCCGTTCCCAGGTGACCAGTCACAGCCATTCCGACCTGCCATCCGACCTGCCATCCAACCTGCCATCCGACCTGCCAAGCCCCCCGCTGTTGTGTGTCTACCCGAGGAACCAACCGCGGCAGTGGGAGTGACTGGTCAACAGGGGGCGATGAAAACCAAAGTGGCACCGACCGTTGACCAGTAGAGGCAGCCACACACCCGATCAGCGGTCTACCTCCATGTAGCCCTAGAAGGCTGTCTGCCAACCTGTTGGATTGGAAGGCTGCCTGGGGTGTTGGGGTCGAAGGTCGCCTGCCTACCTGCTGTGTTGATGGTGACAGATACTCTGTCAGAACTCAAGCAAGCGCCATGACAGCTGCTTCCTTAGAGCTAGCCTGTTAGCGTATGTTAGCTTGCTACCAACTGTTACCCGGTAAACTACATGTCAACCTCTCCATTGCCTAGCTAGCGTTTGTTAGCTTGCTAGCTACATGTTGTTTTAGCTTTATAAACACATCCCCAGCTCCAGCCCTCTCCCCAGACCCCAGCCCCTGGGCATCAAACTGCATTCCCCAGCCCAAGCCCCTGGGCATCAAACTACATTCCCCAGCTCCAGCCCTACACCTCTGCCCTAGCCCCTAGCTCGGCCCTACAACTCTGCCCTAGCTTTAGCCCTACACCTCTGCCCTGGCTCCAGGTCCCCCAACTCATTGACCTCTTACTCCAACCCAGTCCTACCCCCTAGCCCTGTAACCCAGCCCTACCCCCTAGCCCTGTAACCCAGTCCTACCCCCTAGCCCTGTAACCCAGCCCTACCCCCTAGCCCTGTAACCCAGCCCTACTGTAACCAGGCCCCAGCCTTAGCAGACGGCAGGCGTCGGATTAGGAGGTTGTGTGCGTGTGTTGCATGGAAGCGCTGTAACCGTGGAGAGGCCGGGGTACCACAAGCTTATGGACTTTGACAAGCGAGGAGCCGGAGGAGGAGGTGGAGGAGGAGGTGGAGGGGGGAAGGCAGAGGCGGAGGAGGCGAAGAGGATGTCAAAGACTGGAGGGAGTCGGTCGGGCCACGGGGGGAGGAGTTCAGGGTCCAACTCAGGAGTTCTGATGGTGGGGCCAAACTTCCGGGTCGGGAAGAAAATAGGATGTGGGAACTTTGGAGAGCTACGCCTTGGGAAGAACCTTTACACCAATGAATATGTGGCCATCAAACTGGTGAGTGGGGATATTGTGACATCGTTGAACTGGTGAGTGGGGATATTGTGACATCATTGAACTGGTGAGTGGGGATATTGTGACATCATAAAACTGGTGTGGGGATATTGTGACATCATAAAACTAGTCAGTGGGGATATTGTGACATCACTAAACTGGTGAGTGGGGATATTGTGACATCGTTAAACTGGTGAGTGGGGATATTGTGACATCATTACACTAGTGAGTGGGAATATTTTTAGATTATCATCACACTTGCCATCATAATAATAAGACTTAACCATCAGACCAAACCTCCACACCACACACAGACCACAATGCTATTGAAACCCATTGATAGCGGAACGACTTAATGGTTCAGTTTTCACAATCAACATGAAATATTACACCCCCATCATTGTGTGAAGCCGTCCAATCTAATGGCCTCGTTTCACCTGCCGTCTGTCTAGGAACCAATCAAGTCGCGGGCACCTCAGCTTCACCTGGAGTACCGCTTCTATAAGCAGCTTGGGAGCTCAGGTAAGGGACTCTGCTGACCTTCGACCCTTAGCCCCGGGCTGTTCTTTAATTGGCTAGTGATCTAGTAGTTCGATGGAGCTGTTCTTTAATTGGCTATGGTGAGCTAGTAGTTAAATGATCCCCCCCCCCCCCACAGAGGGTGTTCCACAGGTTTTCTACTTTGGGCCGTGTGGGAAGTACAACGCCATGGTTCTGGAGCTGCTGGGGCCCAGTCTGGAGGACCTGTTTGACCTCTGTGACAGAACCTTCTCCCTCAAGACGGTTCTGATGATCGCCATACAGCTGGTAACACACACACACACAGCTGATACACACACGCAAAGAGCCCACAAAGTGTATCAAGTGTAACAACAGTATGTCACAATGATTCACCTGATCACATCGATGTCTCCAGTTATCGGTTACATATTTGTTGTTATTGTTTTTAGATCAGCCGTATGGAGTTTGTCCACACCCGCAGTTTGATCTACCGCGACGTGAAGCCCGAGAACTTCCTGGTTGGTCGCCCGGGCAGCAAGCGGCAGAGCACCATCCACATCATCGACTTTGGCCTGGCCAAGGAGTACATCGACCCCGAGACCAAGAAACACATCCCCTACCGCGAGCACAAGAGCCTGACGGGCACCGCGCGCTACATGAGCGTCAGCACTCACCTGGGAAAAGGTCTCCTTTTAGCTCGGGAGGCTAGCGATTAGCACCCGGGCTAGCTGGGTCCACATACTTCCTCCTCTCTCTTTATGGCGACGAGCAGCCAGGCTAGCTGGGTCCACATACTTCCTCCTCTCTCTTTATGGCGACAAGCAGCCAGGCTAGCTGGGTCCACATACTTCCTCCTCTCTCTTTATGGCGAAGAGCAGCCAGGCTAGCTGGGTCCACATACTTCCTCCTCTCTCTTTATGGCGACAAGCAGCCAGGCTAGCTGGGTCCACATACTTCCTCCTCTCTCTTTATGGCGAAGAGCAGCCAGACTAGCAAGGTTCATATTGCTGCTGGAAATTAGCAGGAAGGCTAGCATGGTTAGCATATCACTGTAAGAGATTAGCAGGAAGGCTAGCATGGCTAACACATGACTGTAAGAGATTAGCAGGGAGGCTAGCATGGCTAACATATGACTGTAAGAGATTAGCAGGGAGGCTAGCATGGCTAACATATGACTGTAAGAGGTTAGCAGGGAGGCTAGCATGGCTAAAATATCACTGCTAAAGATTAGCAGGAAGACTAGCATGGTTCATACCGCTGCTATGTTTTATTGCTATAGAGAGACTGCCTGGCCACTGGGCGTGTGGGTTTATGTTCTAGTTGAACAGTTCTATGTTCTAGTTTTCTGAACAGCTTCCTCAATGAGTGTTTCCGCCCGGCTAACGCTGCCCGCTTCCTGCCTCCCCCGCAGAACAAAGTCGACGGGACGACCTGGAAGCACTAGGTCACATGTTCATGTACTTCCTGCGAGGCAGCCTGCCCTGGCAGGGCCTTAAGGTGAGAGGTCAAACAAACATCCACCAGTCATTTCTCTAGCTCAGCCACACCCCCCCACCCTGTCAATAGTGTTTTGATGGACGTAGCTCGCTAGCTAACTCTGAGTCTAGCCTCTCTCTCTCTCTCTCTCTCTCTCTCTCTCTCTCTCTCTCTCTCTCTCTCTCTCTCTCTCTCTCTCAAACTAAAACGTGCGGCCCTGACCTTAGTTAATGCTATTTCCACAGTAGCTAAATTGTCAGTATGCAAAGACAAGGAGAACCATATTCCAGGGCAGGGGTCAGTGGATCCTGTCCAAATGACCGGGGGACCGTTGGCAGCCCGCCTTAGGGTGGAGCATCCTTGTTAAACACTGCTGGGGGATGGGAATGCACTTTGCTCTGCACAAGAGGATGGGGCATTGTTGATTGATACATGGGGGTGGGGGGGGGCAGCCCCATTAATGTTTTTTTGTCTTCCAAGGTCTTTAGGTTGAGCCGGGGATTTGGGTTCTGAAAACAAAGAGTTGGTGTTGTCTTTGGGGCTGCTGTTGATAGTGTACCACTGCAATGTGCGATAAAGAGCCGTTTAAAATCAAATCTCTTTCTTTCTTTCTTTCTCTCTTTCTTTCTCTCTTTCTTTCCAGGCCGACACACTGAAGGAGCGTTATCAAAAGATTGGGGACACAAAGAGAGCTACTCCAATAGAGGTGCTCTGTGAGGGCTTCCCAGGTACAGGTCAACACACACACTACCAAAATACTCTGTTTACCTTTACTGTTCAATACAGAACACTTTTGTAACCTGTGTGTGTGTGTGTGTGTGTGTGTGTGTGTGTGTGTGTGTGTGTGTGTGTGTGTGTGTGTGTGTGTGTGTGTGTGTGTGTGTTACCCCTAAGAAATGGCCACCTACTTGCGCTACGTGCGTCGGCTGGACTTCTTTGAGAAGCCGGACTATGATTACATCAGGAAACTGTTCACAGATCTGTTTGACCGCAACGGCTTCGTCTTTGACTACCAGTACGATTGGGTTGGCAAGCCCCTGGTCAGTGTGCTTTGGGCTTCACCACAAACCTGTTCATGTTAGAAAGCCTTTCTGTAGGTGTATTTATTCATATTATCCGCCATTTTGAAGACCCCATATTGTACTTCAATTGTTTGACAACATGATCCTTATTATAAGTAATGTTTGGAAAATAAATAAGTGTGTTCACTTTCACAAGTTGTTTTTAGGATAAATTAATTGGTACAAGTTGTTTTGAAGGTATAGCTCAGACCATTGAGTTTCACATTGGGAGTTGAAGAGTAAGGAGTGATATTGACTCAGTACAGAACATGTTTGAATAGAGTAGCCACTCTTAGAGCAGCCTGAGAGAACCCTGTCTAGTTCCACATTTCTATGTCCACATCCTGCTGTTGTCCTGATTGGCTGTGCCCTCCCTTCCTGTGTCCCCAGCCCACTCCCATTGGTCCAGTGTCCAGTGAGACTCAGGTGCCATCCAGCAGCCGGGACAAAGTGCAGCAGCAGACCAAAAACCAGGTACACACACACACACACACACACACACACCAAAAAACAGGTACACACACACACACACACACCAAAAAACAGGTACACACACACACACACACACACCAAAAAACAGGTACACACACACACACACACACCAAAAAACAGGTACACACACCAAAAACAGGTACACACACACACACACACCAAAAAACAGGTACACACACACACCAAAAAACAGGTACACACACACACACACACCAAAAAACAGGTACACACACACACACCAAAAACCAGGTACACACACACACACACACACACACAAACCAGGTACACACACACACACACCAAAAACCAGGTACACACACACACACACACAAAAAACCAGGTACACACACACACACACACACAAACCAGGTACACACACACACCAAAAACCAGGTACACACACACACCAAAAACCAGGTACACACACACATACCAAAAACCATGTACCTACACACACAAATGTATATACATATACAGTCCCCTCCAAAAGTATTGGAACAGTAATGCCAATCCCTTTATTTTTGCTGTAGACTGAAAGCGTTTGGGTTTGACACCAAAAGACGAATATGAGACAAAAGATCAATATGTCAGCTTTTATTTCCAGGTATTTTCATCTGGATCTGATAAACAACTTAGAAGATATCATTATTTGAAAAGAAAGACCACATTTTTAGATGAGCAAAAGTATTGGAACAGATAGACTTGAAATGGATTTAAGTGAATAAGACTCAATATTTTGTTGCAAATCCTTTGCTTTCAATAACTGCATCAAGCCTGCGACCCATGGACATCACCAAACTTTTGCATTCTTCTTTTGTTATGCCTTTCCAGGCTTTCACTGCAGCCTCTTTCAGTTGTTGCTTGTTTTGGGGGGTTTCTCCCTTCAGTGTCCTTTTAAGAAGGTAAAAAGAATGCTCTATAGGGTTTAAGTCTGGAGATTGACTTGGCCAGTCTAGGACCTTCCACTTCTTGCCCCTGATGAACTCCTTTGTTGCTTTTGCAGTGTGTTTAGGGTCATTATCTTGCTGCATGACAAAGGATCTCCCAATCAGTTTGGTTGCATCCTTCTTTAAATTGGCAGACAAAATGTTTCTGTAGACTTCCGAATTCATTTTGCTGCCGCCATCATGTGTTACATCATCAATGAAGATTAATGAGCCCGTCCCAGAAGAAGCCATTGAAGCCCAAGCCATCACATTACCTCCACCGTGTTTCACAGATGAGCTTGTGTTTTGGGGGTCATGAGCAGATCCTTTTTTTCTCCAAACCTTAGCCTTTCCATCACTCTGGTAGAAGTTCATCTTCGTCTCATCAGTCCATAAAACTTTTTCCCAGAATTTTTGAGGCTCGTCTCTGTACTTTTTGGCAAAATCCAGCCTGGCCTTCCTATTCTTTATGCTAATGAATGGCTTGCATCTTCTGGTGTAGCCTCTGTACTGTTGTCCATGAAGTCTTCTGCGAACAGTGGATTCTGAAACCTTCACTCCTGCCCTCTGGAGGTTGTTGTTGATCTTACCAACAGTAGTTTTAGGGTCTTTCTTCACAGCTCTGACAATGTTTCTGTCGTCAACTGCTGTTGTTTTCCTTGGTCGTCCCGTTGGATGTCTGTTACTTAGTACACCAGTGGTTTGTTTCTTCCTGAGGATATTCCAAATTGTTGTACTGGCTATGGCTAGTGTCTGTGCAATGGCTCTGATTGATTTCCCATCTTCTCTTAGCTTCACAATTGCTTTCTTTTCACCCATAGACAGTTCTCTGCTTTTCATGTTGATTACTATAACTGCAGTCTGCACAGGCAAAACCAGAATCTGAAACTGAGCCTAGACATTCAGTGTTATTTATTGTTTGAATAATAAATGTCATAAGACACACCTGGGCAACAAAACACACCTGTTAGTCACATGTTCCAATACTTTTGCTCAACAAAAAATGTGGTGTTCCTTTACAAATAATGATATCTTCTAAGTTGTTTATCAGATCCAGATGAAAATACCTGGAAATAAAAGCTGACATATTGATCTTTTGTCTCATATTCATCTTTTGGTGTCAAACCCAAACGCTTTCAGTCTACAGCAAAAATAAAGGAATTGGCATTACTGTTCCAATACTTTTGGAGGGGACTGTATACACATACACACATATCAAACACACACACACACACACACACACACAGATTTATCTGGTGGGTGTTCACCTTTTCCAATGCATTCACAGCAGAACATGTGATCTTACCCAAGCTTAATTCAGCGTTATTGATGAATTAAAGAAACAATGTGTGAATGAATGCCTCAAATCTTGCCGTGTCACCCCTGCTCCCAAAGTCAAGTGGCCCTGTTGTCTCTGTAGAGCCCTGCTTAGGCAGTGGTAACCTTGGCAACCCTCTTAGAGCCATTCTTTGTGAGGTGTGTGGGCCCCCAGTGGACTGGACTAAAGTGAAGTAGTGTAGTCTGGACTGGACTTAAGTGTAGTAAAGTGTTGTAAAGTGTAGTCTGGACTGGACTAGACTAAAGTGTAGTCTAGACTGGACTTAAGTGTAGTAAAGTGTAGTCTAGACTGGACTTAAGTGTAGTAAAGTGTAGTCTAGACTGGACTAAAGTGTAGTAAAGTGTAGTCTAGACTGGACTAAAGTGTAGCCCATTCTGTCACACAGTCAGCTGACCCTCCTTCTTTATAAACGTATACACCGTCTATATAACAGTGTTTGAGGTTTGTTGTGTTATAAACGTATACACCGTCTATATAACAGTGTTTGAGGTTTGTTGTGTTATAAACGTATACACCGTCTATAGAACAGTGTTCGTTGTGCTATAAACGTATACACTGTCTATAGAACAGTGTTCGTTGTGTTATAAACGTATACACTGTCTATAGAACAGTGTTCGTTGTGTTATAAACGTATACACTGTCTATAGAACAGTGTTCGTTGTGTTATAAACGTATACACCGTCTATAGAACAGTGTTCGTTGTGTTATAAACGTATACACTGTCTATAGAACAGTGTTCGTTGTGTTATAAACGTATACACTGTCTATAGAACAGTGTTTGTTGTGTTATAAACGTATACACTGTCTATAGAACAGTGTTCGTTGTGTTATAAACGTATACACTGTCTATAGAACCACCCAGCCCCCCATGGCTGAAGACGCCGTGTCATCATGGCCCCCGTTTGATTCTAGGTTGTCCTGCTGGTATTAACCAGAGGCTGGAGTGTGGCAGTGCAGCCTAGAACAGGATCCGAGCCTTTAAAAAATAAAACGCTGGACTGCTTGAGTGAATGCTTGTTTCATGGTAGTGAGGGAAGCGTCAGCCCGTAGATAGAGGAGGAGGAGGAGGAGGAGGAGGAGCCTCATGGTCCTCCCTAAATCACACTGGTGCACATCCCATAATGTGCGTTCACTCTGCTAACTGTACGTGTAATATTCTTACTGTACGTGCACTATTCTTACTGTACGTGCACTATTCTTACTGTACGTGCACTCTGCTTACTGTACGTGCACTATTCTTACTGTACGTGCACTATTCTTACTGTACGTATACTATTCTTACTGTACGTGCACTCTGCTTACTGTACGTGCACTCTGCTTACTGTACGTGCACTCTGCTTACTGTATGTGCACTTCTTATACACATACTCACTGGACGGGCACTTTTCTTACTTTACGTTGACTATGCTGACTGTACGTGCACTCTGATCACTGTGTGCGCTGTTTCTACCGTACGTGCACTTTGCCCAGTGTATGTGCACTTTGCCCAGTGTACGTGCACTGTTTCTACTAGCTCCTTGCTGGCGGTGGTTTCTCATCTAGCCTCTTTCTGCATGAAACACGGCCTGTGTTGTTAAACTTTCTCTGTTCTCTCCTCATCCTCCTCTCCTCTCCTCCGCCCCTCATCCCCTCATCCCCCCCCTTGTCAGTCTCCAGAGCCTAAGGGAAGTGAATCCCAGCTGACCCCAGTGACCAATAGGGAGCTCCTGGGCTCTCATCTCACAGCTGATAGGCTGGGGGGCTCGGTCCAGGTACTGGGGGCGGGACTTAGCTGTGTCTGTCTTTCTGCTTGTAAATAAAACTGTCTGTTGGAATCTTTGCCTACTGTCCGTCTGTCTGTCTGCCTGTCTGTCTGCCTGCCTGCCTGCCTGCCTGTCTGTCTGCCTGCACGCCTCTATATCTGTCTGTGTATTATTTGTCCCCCTGCAACAGTGCAAGAACTGTTCATGGTCACTGACACACATCCACACACACACACACACACACCCCCAAGGAAGTTAGCACTCAAACACTCTATCAATGTAGGAGTGAAATGTAAACACAAAGCTCATAAAGTTGTCATTTATTTTCTTTGTAATGATGCCCCAGTCGCATGAGAAGCAGAGTTCATCTCCTAAGTATTAGCAGGTGACTACTGTAACCTGTGGAGCACTGTGTAGTTCACGCTGGCTGTGTAAAACTCAATCTCCCATGGTGCCTCTGTAGGTGATGAGCTCAACCAATGGGGAGCTGAATACCGATGACCCTACTGCTGGACACTCCAATGCACCAATCACAGCAGCCGCTGAAGTAGAGGTGGCAGATGACACAAAGTAAGGGTGCCACACACACACACACACACACACACACTTGTGGTGGCAGGGGCTGCTGGTCTAATTTGTTGCCGTTTCCTTTCAGGTGTTGCTGTTTCTTCAAAAGGAGGAAGAGGAAAGGTCTTCAGAGACACAAGTGACCAGGAGATTGGATGCCATCCCTCTTTTTCTTCTCTTTCACTCCTCTTCTCTCTCTTCTCTCTTCTCTCTCTCTCTCTCTCTCTCTCTCTCTCTCTCTCTCTCTCTCTCTCTCTCTCTCTCTCTCTCTCTCTCTCTCTCTCTCTCTCTCTCTCTCTCTCTCATTTTCTCCTCTGTACCTGTTAATCCCTTTGTCGTTGCTTTAACCTGCGCTCTGTAGTCATTTAAAGTCTATCAGCAGTCTGCATCCCAGTATAAAACTGGCCTCTGGGGGTTGTAGTTTTATTTTGATTTTGATGGACTGCTGGACTTTGCTGAGCTGCAATAAGACAGTGGACTTGGTTGTTTTTCACACTGCGACATCCAAACTGGACTGAAGCGAACCCAGGCAGGCTGGTTACTGGAGACAAGGTGCTACCAGGGCCGGATCTGGACTTTCTGGGACCTGGTGCCAGTCAGGAGTGAACAACACACACACACACACACACACACACACACACACACACACACACACACGTACACAACCCAAGCTGCAGTGGAACTGGCAAACTGACTGGCAAGCCATTTAAGGTGATGACCTCATGATGTGTCCCATTGGCCGGCCAAACTCTGGGATATGCTTGGCTAGCAGACTGATTGGTTGGCTAGTTCCCTGACAGAGGAGATATGGGAACCAATGAATGTTTCCATGAATGGACCTACTGAGGAAGAGGAGGAGGAGGAAGAGGAATGCATCACATTGTCAGTCTGTTTAACAACACACACACACACACACACACACACACACACACTTGTATGTATTGAAGTTATCTGGAATTGGTCTCCCCATAGAGACTACATTGACTATCGATGAGAGAGGTGCTGCTCCAGAACATAGTCTGTTGTTTTAATCCCCTTGCAGAGGGTCAGAGTGTCTGGGTCTAAGTCCTGGAGAAAAGCAGTCAGAAAGAAAAAAAATATGTCTATGTAAAAAGGTTCTATGCTTTTCCGTTTATTTTGTAATTTAAAAAAACGAAGTTTGGAATCCTTTGCTCTCTGTGATTTTCTGAACAGTTGTGTTGATTTTGTCTCCCCATGTTTAATTGCTTCTACTGAGTTCAACTGGACATTTAGTTATTTACAGGAGCTGGTATTGTTTCTTTTCTGGTTTTGTTTTTTCTGTATCTCTCTCTCTCTCTCTCTCTCTCTCGGTGTTGTAAGGCAGGGCTGGTCATGTTGTCAGATGGCTCCAGTAGACTCCTGTGTCAGAACTGGGATCCTCTGAACACTAACTTACTTTGAATCACTAGATCTACTGAAGTGGGGTTCAAACACAGCAACTGGTAAGAAAGCTGGCTTACTCACTGGTAACCCCTGGTTAACTCTGGTGACCCCTGGTTGGCCTATGGTAACTCTGGTTGGCCTATGGTAACTCTGGTGACCCCTGGTTAACTCTGGTGACCCCTGGTCTGCCTAGGTGACCCCTGGTCAACTCTGGTGACCCCTGGTTGGCCTATGGTAACTCTGGTGACCCCTGGTTGGCCTATGTTATCCTGGGTCAGCCCTGGTTATCCTAGTCCAGGCCTGATTCCAGCGGGGGTAGACTGGGTTAGCCCTGGGGCGAGGGAAGTGTAGCATCAACATGGGAGGAGAGAAAGGCAAACATGTTAGTTCTACAGAACATTACTGGATCTCTTCTTCATCCTCTTCATCACCTTAATAAAGGCTGGGATAACTTCCACTTGTGTTTCATCTGTTGGAATACAAGCACAGCGGTGCATTATGGAATTCCTTTGAATCTCGTTTCAATGTGAACGTGAACACCTCCTTTTGATCTGTCGGCACCACTCTGGTCAGTGGCCATTTCTAAAGTGTAGAAAGATTGATTTTCCAGCGTTAGCCCCGAACAAGAAGATTAGTGAGCTTTTCTTGATGTTTACTGGGGGTTTGGGTGCACTAATCGCTCATGAAATGTCCCGCAGATCAACAGCTTTCAGGAAATAAAGCGGGCTGATTAATATCTCTTAAGGCTAACGTTACATAGTGCAACTTCTTGGGCAGAAATCATAACCATTGTCTTAGTAACAAAACTGGTTGTTTAAAGCCATCCTATGAGATATCAGTTTAACTCCAACGGTACTTTCCCATCTGTTGTGTGACCAACGTGGTGGTAGTACATCTGATTCAAATTAGGACTTCAATCTTCACAAAATCCAACAGTTATGAAAGCCCTCCACTAAAACTCCCTATGCCAACAAACACACACCTAGTCAAATAAGAAATGGTTTTATTTTGTCTATCTGAAACCGAGTGAGTGAGTGAGTGAGAGAGAGAGATGGCATACCAGAGTAGAACACAGTTAACCAGGATGTCTGTGAAGACAGAGACAGACCCACTAACCAGGTTGTAGGACAGAGACAGTTAACCAGGTTGTAGAAGAGACAGACAGACAGACAGAGTTAACCAGGTTATCTGTGAGGACAGAGAGACAGACAGACCGTTAACCAGGTTGTAGGACGGAGACAGCCAGTTAACCAGGTTGTAGGACAGAGAGACAGACAGTTAACCAGGTTGTAGGACAGAGAGACAGACAGTTAACCAGGTTGTAGGACAGAGAGACACAGTTAACCAGGTTGTGGGACAGAGAGACAGACAGACAGTTAACCAGGTTGTAGGACAGAGAGACAGTTCGCCAGGTTGTAGGACAGAGAGACAGACAGACAGTTAACCAGGCTGTCTGCGAGGACACAGAGAGACAAACAGACATCCTCATGTCTGCTGGGTCTGGCTCTCCTCACCAGGCGCCCTGACCTAGATGTTAATGAACCCACCACCCATAATGAGTTTGGCCAGACTGACCGGGGTCACAACCGTTGGCTTTTTTCTTTTTAGCGAATGAAAAGACCGCCGTTTGGGTGCATTCAAGAACTCACATCAAATTACATTTATGGTCCAAAATCTGATGGGAATGCTGGTTCTCCAATGCCTCCCATTATAATAACCAGTGTTAGATCAATCTAAAACCATTGTAATCTCTGCTGGTCCAGTTGGCATGGAATGCCCATTGTCTGTGTGTGTGCGGTGTGTGTTCGGTGTATGTGTGTGTTTTGTGTTTTGTGTGTGTGTGTGTGTGTGTGTGTGTGTTTGCTGTGGATGTGTGGTGTGTGTGTGTGTGTGTGTGTGTGTGGTGTGGTGAGTGTTTGTTATTCAGGCGTTCTGCCAGGGTCCTCAAATCAAAGATTAACAAATTTACTGAGACATTAGGCTCACACACACACACACACACACACACACACACACACTAGACCCCATCACACACACACACACTGGACCTCATCACACACACATAACACTAGAACCCATCACACACACACACACTGGACCCCATCACACACACACACTAGACCCCATCACACACTCACACACACACTGGACCTCTCACACACTCACACACTGGACCCCATCACACACACACACACACACACACTAGACCCCATCACACACTCACGCACACACTGGACCTCTCACTCTCACGCTGACTAGATTTACACCCACTAACCAGTTCTAGAATGTTCCCAAACGTTCTGGACACAGCAGGCATGAAGAAACCCACATTACCTTACCCTAACCCCACCCACATTACCTTACCCTAACTCCGCCCACATTACCTTACCCTAACCCCACCCACATTGGTGTGTAGTGTGTTTGGTGTGTGTAGTGTGTGTAGTCTGTTTGGTGTGTGTAGTGTGTGTTTCATGGTGTTTTACACGTTGGTGTGTGTAGTGTGTTTGGTGTGTGTAGTGTGTTTTATGTGTGTAGTGTGTGTTTCCTGGTGTTTTACATGTTGGTGTGTGTAGTGTGTGTTTCCTGGTGTTTTACACGTTAGTGTGTTTGGTGTGTGTAGTGTGTTTGGTGTGTGTAGTGTGTGTTTCATGACGTTTTACACGTTAGTGTGTGTAGTGTGTTGGTGTGTGTTATGTGTTTCATGGTGTTTTACACGTTGGTGTGTGTAGTGTGTTGGTGTGTGTTATGTGTTTCATGGTGTTTTACATGTCAGTGTGTATAGTGTGTTGGTGTGTGTAGTGTGTTGGTGTGTGTAGTGTGTTTGGTGTGTGTGGTGTGTTTGGTGTGTTTGGTGTGTGTAGTGTGTTTGGTGTGTGTAGTGTGTGTAGTGTGTTTGGTGTGTGTAGTGTGTGTAGTGTGTTTGGTGTGTGTAGTGTGTTTGGTGTGTAGTGTGTTTCTCATGCTGCCCTGACACAAGCCGGTGTTTTACCTGGCCAGGTAAACAGGTTACAGGTGTTGCCAGAGGACCTGATTGAAGCCTGGGCGAGTGGAGAAGGAGGGTCTCTGAGCATGGGAAGTTGATTGGTACCTGACTGCAAACAGCATCAGCTGGGGCCATGAAGTTTCAAAGGAGTCTCTACGTGGAACTGTTCTTCTACAATTTAACCGCATGTTTACTCTGATGTTGACGTCGTTGACATCATTTTAACGGCCTTACCTTTGACATAGTTCTACAATAAACTGATGGTTCAACACAAGACAAGAATCGACAGCTGATCAGATGTTATCGGGTTTTAAATGTTGTTGCCGTCAGATTATGTCTTCAGTCTGCGGAGGCCAATCTGTCTGTCTCCACCCCCCACCCCCCCCCCCCCCCCCACTCCTCCCCCTGGAGTCTCGGTAAAGCGCCATTTTTATTCATCCAGTGTTTGTTTCTTACGTTTTTTTGTTGCGAGAAATAAACAATAATGACGGTGTTCCGTTCATATTTGCATGTCTTTTTGTTTGTTTTAAATAAGGGCTATAGCGGCTGTGATGACCTCGTCAGTGTTGTGGTGCGTGGCCCAGGTGACCCCTGCGCTCTGCCCCCCAGGTAAAGCCAGGCTTAAAGGGAGAGTGGCTTTCTTCTTTCCCACAGAGCCATTAGCATTCCTGGGGTCTGATAATGACAGGCCGACAGGGTCCCATCCCTGCCTTTGGGCTCCCACCCCGCACTTCAATCACTCTACCCCCAGCCTGCGTGGTGGTCCCTTCCGAAATAAAAACAATCAATGTCCAAACACAGGCTAGAATAATATAATATTCATAAAACATAACCGATATGGTTAAGGTATAATTCAAACACATTTGGATCAAATAGATATTACATCTAGATAATGTAGCTAATGTCGATGCTGTTTCCTCCCGCTCCTTTGCTCCACTCAGTGTAATCTGTTAGTGTGTTTTTTGTTTCAGTGTGGATTGTATGTTTAAAACGTAATGCTGTATGTAATGCTATAAATAGTGCGCTGTGACTATTTCAAGGGTGCTTTGCTGATCAGCAAAGTGTCAAATCAGCCCTTGGATCAAGCCGACAAACAAAAATCAACAAACGAGTGTTCCAGAAAAATGCCCTAGTGTAGTTGCCAACTGAGTGCCTTAATTCACAGTATACGGGCCTTTTCGGCCATGCACTTCAACTTGGAATGATCAAACCTTTTCATTTTAGAACATTTTTCCCTTTAGAATACACAGGTAGAGTAGCCTACTTGGAAAGCACGCTATTGGTTTTAGCCAACCTGTCCATGGACGTCAGGGTCCACCCCGCTAAAGTGGTTAAAATACTGCTAGTCAATTTGATCAAACCTTAGGACTGAAATGCTTATAATAGCCTATTTAGAATGGCATGCATGCTGAGATTGAATTGAAATGGTTTAAATTCCATTACATCAAAGTCCATTCAGGTTGCGTCTACAGGTTCGCTTTATTCAAGGCTAAGCTGATTAAAACACGGCTCCAAACTTTACAGATTGCCAATTTTGTTAGCCTTGATTTAAATAGACATGTTAGAAGGAGTAAAAGCATCGGTTCACTGGCTGAGGGGATTTTTCAGGGAGTCAAATTTCCTCCCGAGTCCGTGGGACTGTGAGTCAGCCCCGAACTGTGCCCGTCTTTGTTCGAACTAGTCACTCGGAGAGAGAGAGGGAAAGGGGGGGGGGGGGGGCAGGGGGTGTTAGCAAGAGTGCAGGTCGGGGAGAGTTAGCGGAGTCTGCAGAGGGGACAGCGACAGAGGAGCTTAAAGCTCAGGAATTTCAACACGTGTGCTTGAGACACTTTTATTTAAAGTCTTGGATTATTGAAATTTCTGCAAAAACAATGCATCTACGGTAAGAATTCGAAAGTCCTTCAAGATTAGTTAAGAGAAATAAACTAAACTCATTGTTAATCCTCGTTGCCTTCAACGCGTCTCCCCAGGTGGTCGCTGGCTTTGAGTCTCTTGCTGCAGTGCTCCTTCGTCACCGCGCTCCAAGTCATTGAAGGTGAGATTTTACTGGAGCATTTGCGTGTACATTTTCGCCATAATACCGTATATTTAATTATTATTCAAGTGCCATGGTATAGACCTTGGATATTTCATTTAAATTTGCCCACTGATTCAGTGCACTTGCTGTGGTGAAAAAGGGTCTTTCTCGGGGCAGTAAAGTTTGGCTGAAAAGTCCTGATGTAAATCAATAGTGGTTGCAAGGATTTGTAAAGCGTATCATGCCATGAGTACACTTGAGGAGGAGACAACTTACCACAGAGTCAGGATTCCTAGAGAGACCACACACGCATGGTCCACAGACCCTGCCTGTCAATCTGTCACACACACACACACACACACACACACACACACACACACATCCCATACCTCCGGATCGAATGCCCGTGGCTCCATCACAGTCCCAGGCTGCAGACTCAGACCAACCCCTAGCTTTATCATATCTCACAGGGCTAACCTCCTCACAGGGCTCTGTGGCCTTTAAAGCCAGCCATTCAGCGCCCTGGGAGGTGGTCTTGAATAGCTCCGTGGGTAGAGCCCAGCGATTATTCCCAGAGGGGTCAGAGACTGGAGTCCCCCTGGGGAACACATGGGACAACGTGAGTGCCCTCAGTGTTGGAAGGTGCCGTGGCTAATGGCCGTCTGAAAAGGCCTTCAGCATGGTTTTATCAAATCACTTTTTCATTGTTTCACAGTTCATCTATGGAATGCTTGGAGGTGTGGTCTGATCAGGGATAGACAGCGTCACATGGTCTCATGTGAACCCAAACACACACACTCTCCTCTGTGGGGGAAATGCATTGAAGACATGTACCTTTGTGTGTGATTACAAGCTATGCTGCTGAAGGTTACTGTTGTCTTCCTAGTACTGCAGACAGGGAAGCAGGCTGTGAGACAGGCATGCAGGCAGGCAGTGAGACAGTTAAGCAGTGAGACATGCAAGCAGGCAGTTAGATAGGCAAACAGACAGGCAGGCAAGCAGACAGGCAGACAGGGAAGCAAGCAGTGAGACAGGCATGCAGACAGGCAGACAGGGAAGCAAGCAGTGAGACAGGCATGCAGTGAGACATGCTAGCAGTGAGACATGCAAGCGGGCAGTGAGATAGGCAAGCAGTGAGACAGGCAAGCAGGCTGTAAGACAGGCCATGTACCAGAGCTGGCTGTGATCTGATTTGTAGTGTATTGCACAGTATGCATGAAACGTAATTAGCAAACTGACTCTATGTCTTATTTATGTTGTTATTCTAAGCAGAGTGACAAACACAACATGATGTAGGCTGTCAGTCCTACAGATGCTGTCTGCATTATTACTGTCTGGAATTTAGATAGTCATGTTCCTGTTTGAGGAACAGAGAGACAGAGAGAGAGAGAGAGAGAGAGAGAGAGAGAGAGAGAGAGAGAGAGAGAGAGAGAGAGAGAGAGAGAGAGACAGAGAGAGACAGAGAGACAGAGAGAGAGAGAGAGAGAGAGACAGAGAGACAGAGAGACAGAGAGACAGAGAGAGAGAGAGACAGAGAGACAGAGAGAGAGAGAGAGAGAGAGAGACAGAGAGACAGAGAGACAGAGAGACAGAGAGAGAGAGAGAGAGAGAGAGAGAGAGAGAGAGAGAGAGAGAGAGATGTGCTGCTATGTGAGGAACACACAGAGAGAGGGGAGATATGAGCTGAGTTGTAGAAGTAGTCCATGGTCTCTGTTTGATCTCCATCATGGAAGGGGATGTCCCAATACAGCTGCAAATAAAACAATGTGATATGAAGTTGATCAAAGTGCAGCCTTTATCTTGGAATAAAAAGCCAAGTGAAGCGTCATGTGTGATGGATCAGTGAAATGGCCCCTAGCCTCGGTCCCATCTTTTGATTCAAAAGCCTGGGAAAGTTTGAGAGAGAGAGTGCGTAGGAAAGAGGTGGAGATTATCAACGTGCCACTATTCAAAATAACCAATAAAGTATTGAAATGGACGCAGCTTCAAAGACAGAGGTGTGTTACTGCTTAGGTGCTGTCCCGTGTTGGAACAGAGTCACACAAAACCAGGCAGAGGGTGTGTGTTGAAAGGAGGAGGGTTTCTCCGAAGAGTGAGTGACGTTTTTAGGCGCCAATCAAAGGCGTGCCTTCCAGATTGGAAGGCTAAGAGAAGAACACTTCTGCATCTGAAAGTTTCCAGACCTCCAGTGGAGTTTGAAGGAAAGAGATTTGGAGGGCGGGCTACGGGAGACTGCACAGCCCCAGACTCTGTTATGCTGACCCAGAGGAGGGTGAGGCCTTACTGGGAGCTGGAGTTAGGACCAGGCCCCACAGCTTCACTGGCTCCACCACACGGATCGGCTCCACGGAAACGCAGAGGTCTCCAAAGAGGTCTCCAGGTTTTCCGGGCCCCCCCCTCCCCGCCCCATGGAGACTCCCAGGGTGCTGTCTCTTGACATAGCTGATTCCCATTCACTGAAGGCTTTCCAAAGGACGGAGATGGTTTATTTGACTGAGCCAGCCCGCCTTTCTCTCTCGTGCTCTCCTCCCTCTCCCTGTGTGTGTGTGTGTGTGTGTGTGTGTGTGTGTGTGTGTGTGTGTATGCAGCATAGCTGGAAGTAGCTGGGTGTGTAAACACAGCACCAAGGTGTGAAGCAGTGTGTGTTTGGTTCATATGTTAATGTAGAGAGGAGTTCCCGCCTGGTGAGCACATGGGTGTGTGTGTGTGTGTGTGTGTGTGTGTGTGTGTGTGTGTGTGTGGGCGTGTGTCTTTATGTTTATTTGTGTGTGTCTTTATGTTTATGTGTGTGTGTGTGTGTGAGTGTGTGTGTGTGTGTGTGTGTGTGTGTGTTTATGTGTGTGTTTATATATGTGTGTGTGTGTGTGTGTGTGTGTGTGTGTGTGCGCTTCCGGCTACCAGATGGGTCATCTGGTTGGGAGGGAGCGTTCTTTTAAAGTGGATGGCGTTGACCTTCCCTCTCGGTGTGTTTTGCTCCGTCCAGATCTTTCTGTTTTCCCAGCTTGCTGTTTGTAGCACAGCACTCAGCGGGAATGTTTCCCACCAAATCCTCAATTAGTTGGTTAGTGGGATGTGTGTCTGGACCAATCAGGAGGCATGAATTAAGACCATGCCTGTTCCCCTATTGATGGAGACAGGTCCCAGGGCACCCCGCGTCTCCTTTCAGGTCCTCTCAGAGGGAGATCTCCTCCATCCCATAATGACCTCCAACTAGCAACTAGCTGGCAACAGTGAAGTAGCAGGAAGCCAGCCTGCCACCGTAGAAACGGAACGAATAGAGCAGATATGACCGCACTATTCCATTTTTTGTTTGCCCATCTTTATAATCCCACGTGAAACACTATAACCAGTATGCTGTCCTTTCCCCCACCTTTCTCCTTCAATCTCTGTGCTTTCTAGTCTTTCTAGATCTACGCTGACAAATCAGCTAATTTTTACCCACATCAAACCCCTCTTCACCTTCTATTAGAATCAAATTCATTTTCTATTAGAATCCCATTCTATTTCTACACTGACATCAAACCCCTCTTCACCTTCTATTAGAATCCCATTCTATTTCTACACTGGCATCAAACCCCTCTTCACCTTCTATTAGAATCCCATTCTATTTCTACACTGGCATCAAACCCCTCTTCACCTTCTATTAGAATCCCATTCTATTTTTACACTTACATCAAACCCCTCTTCACCTTCTATTAGAATCCCATTCTATTTCTACGCTGACATCAAACCCCTCTTCACCTTCTATTAGAATCCCATTCTATTTCTACACTTACATCAAACCCTTCTTCACTTTGTATTAGAATCACATTCATGTTGTATTAGAATCACTGGCCACTGCATCAAAGGAAGGCTGGCAAATGCCCTTTTTTCCCAGCAGCCTCCCCTGGGGTAGTTTAACTTCCATTCAGCTGAGTCACTTTGAACTCCCATGGCGTTCCCTCTGACGGTCCGGTGGCAAGAAGGTGACGTCGAGTCTTCCGACAAACGGCCGGCTTGTAGTGTTTTATTGGTGAAAGAACCCGCTGGAAACTCCATGAGAACATGCTGTAGTCCAACGTCTGTTGGAATCTGTTTCCCTGTGAGGTCATGATATGCTAACGCTGGCCTTTAGCGGCTCTAACAGCTTCTACTGTACGTTAGAATAACAAAGGTAGAAAACGGACTGTGGAAATGTCATTTGGAATGTTTTGTTATTTGGACGTATTTGTTTCCGTGGTAACGAACCGTTGACTGTGAGGGCGGTTCTGAATGATTTCTTTATGAGTTGACTCTTTTCCTGCTGCATTCCCAGCCAGCCCATCTAAATAACGTCTGAGAACACACACTCACAGGGGAAAAAAGATTAGAGACCAGATCAACAATATTTGATGATGATGGATCATAAAATGGAAGCTGTTATCAGTTCTGAGTTCAGTGTGTGTGTGTGTGTGTGTGTGTGTGTGTGTGTATGTGTGTGTGTGTGTGTGTGTTCAGACCCGAGACATTCCTCAAAGGAGACGCTCCTTCTTAGACCAATAGAAAAAACATTCACCTGTCCGACCCTAACGGCACACACACACACACACACACACACACACACACAAATGCACACACTGGCCAGACCACACACACACACAAACACACACACATTGGCCAGACCACACACCGTGCCTTGCGACTGCTGTTAAAGTAGTGTAGTTGCTCCTCGACTTATCCTGTCTGAGTAGAGTATTATTATTATTATTATTATTATTATCATTTTTTATATCTATATTTACAAACTTAAACCAAAACACAACATCTGTTTATTCTCTACGACCAGTGTACACAGAGAAACAACGACTATTATCACCTGTACCTGTACCTGTACCTGTACACGCTACACCCCTCACCCTCACCCTCCTCACCCTCACCTCCTCACCCTCCACCCCACACCCCTCACCCTAAACCCTACAGCCCACAATGCACACCCTACATCCTACACCCTACACCCTACCCCGCAGACCCTACACCCTCCAACCTCATCCTCCACCCTACACCCTACACACCCTACACCCTATACACCCTATACACCCTATACCCTACACCCTATACACCCTACACACTATACACCCTACACCCTACACCCTATACACCCTACACCCTATACACCCTATACACTATACACCCTATACCCTACACCCTATACACCCTACACCCTATACACCCTACACACTATACACCCTACACCCTACACCCTATACACCCTACACACTATACACCCTACACCCTACATCCAGAGGGCACACAGAGAAACAGTAACTATAAGCCCCTGTACCTGGACTCACAGTCCCCTCATTATTAGGACAACGACATTCATCCCCTGTGAATATTTATAATTATGTATTATAATATTTATAACCCCAGTCCCAAAAAGTGACATGAAAAGCTCTTTGAGATCACCTGACGTGATTCATATCCTCTCCTGTGCCATGGTGGTCATGTGACAGGACACAGGCTCGGTCCTGGGTCAACTCCAGTTCCGAATTAGAATGGGAAGCACCTTATGGAATGGTAATGTGATTCTAGGATCCATGGGAACGGTGACTTGATTAAACGCTCCCCATGATAACCTGTGTCGTGACCTTCACCACTGTAATCAGAGAGACACGCTCGCCTCGTGGCTCACACACACACACACACACACACACACACACACACACACACACACACACACACACAGACACACACACACAGACACACACACACACACACACACACAGACATACACACGCACACACACACACACGCAGTCACGCACACACACGCACACACATGCACGCACACATACACACACGCAGTCACGCACACACACGCACACACATGCACGCACACATACACACACAGCATGGCTTCCTGGGGTGCTGACGGATCAGTGTGTAGCCACAGGGGTTAGGGGTTAGGGGTTAGGGGTTAGGGGTTAGGGGTTGGATACCTTTGAGAGGCCAGCCGCACTTAACAGTGGAAGTCTCTGTGTCACAGAGGTGCCCGTGTCTGCAAGCTGTTTATGGAC
>CM030189.1:1242010-1244510 GCA_017639675.1 Aplochiton taeniatus
CATATGGCGGACGTATTGATTTAGATTCTGTAGATATTGCTCCTTGTTACTGTGCTTATAGAGAGCATGGGCTGTGTGTGTGTGTGTGTGTGTGTGTGTGTGTGTGTGTGTGTGTGTGTGTGTGTGTGTGTGTGTGTATGTGTGTGTGTGTGTGTGTGTGTGTCTATGTTAATGAATGAATGAATAACTAAATGACAAATATTTATTCATTAATGAAAAACGTCTTACTGATTGACTGACTGACTAGCTGACTGGCCGTGTGTGTGTGTGTGTGTGTGTGTGTGTGTGTGTGTGTGTGTATGTGTGTGTGGGTGTGTGTGTGTGTTTCCCTCACCGGTACACTGCGGGATGTGTGTGTGTGTGTGTGTGTGTGTGTGTGTGTGTGTGCTGGTTGTACCCTTCTTCCTGGTCCGTACCTATCAAACTGCAGGTAAATCCTTATCACATGATATTATTAGAATGGGATTAAGCCCTGAGACTTCCTCACACATGGGTAGGACTGGTAGTTTGTGTGTGTGTGTGTGTGTGTGTCTGTGTGTGTGTGTGTGTGTGTGTGTTTGTGTGTGTGTGTGTGTGTGTGTGTGTGTGTGTGTGTGTGTGTGCTTATTTGTGGTTTGACTTGATTCCAATCATTCGTGAAGTGTCTTGGTCAGCCAATCAGGTCTGTTGTTATTAAAACACACAGTTCAAGGACGTAGACCTGCAGGGAGAAGACTTCCTCTCTCTATCTCTCCCTCCCTCTTTTTCTCACTCTCTCTCTCTTCATCTCTCGCTATCTCTCTTCCTCTCTCTCTAGCTCTCTATCCCTCTCTTCACTCCCTCTTTCTCTGTCGCTCTCTCTTTCTTGCTCTCTCATATCTCTTGATCACTCTCTCTTTCGCTCTGTCTCTGTCTCTTTCAGTTCAAATCAATATGCTCTTTGAACAAAAAGACAGTAACTATCACTAAAGTAAAACGTATCTCTCTCTCTATCTTTTCTCTCTCTCGCCTTCCCGTTTCTGTTTTTCCTTGCCTCTGTGTTTGTCAATGGCCCCTGTGAATGTATAGGGGCATGTGTGTGTGAGTGTGTGAGTGTGTGTGTGTGTGTGTGGGTGTGTGTGTGTGTGTGTGTGTGTGTGTGTGTGTGTGTGTGTGTGCGTGCGTGCGTGCGTGCGTGTGTGCGTGCATGCATGCGTGCGTGTGAGTGAGAGAGATGGGAGGTGGCCTGGCCTCTAATCTTGTCTGTTTCCAGTCAGTCAGGTTGATGCATTAGAGAGGAGCTGTCTGACCCCCCCAGACCCCTCCATCCCCCCGACAGACCCTGGCTTGGCCTGGCCTGGACAAGGGAGGAGTGTGTGTGTGTGTGTGTGTGTGTGTGTGTGTGTGTGTGTGTGTGTGTGTGTGTGTGTGTGAGAGAGAGGGAGGTGTACGTCCCAGGGGTGAGCCTATTGGAATGTTTGGGTGAGAGCCGTCGCCATGGGAGACGTGCACCAGTTAGAGGAGAATGAAGGGAATGAGGAGACATCTCTCTTTTTTTAAACTATAGTCACACGGACACACACACACACACACACACAAACACACACACACACACTGCCTAATCAAGTGTGCCCAGTCAATGTGTGTGTGTGTGTATGCATGTGGGTGTGTGTTTGTGAGGTGTTAGCAGGGTTAGCGTCTGATGCTAGCCTGATATCAGGATGTCCAGTCAGTAGGCTATGTGTGTGCTGTTAGCAGGATTAGCATCTGATGCTAAGCTGGTAGCAGGATGTCCAGTCAGTAGGCTATGTGTGTGGTGTTGGCACGATTAGCGTCTGATGCTTTTACTCTGTGTGTTTCAATTGTCAGATTGTGATGAACCTAAAACCAACACAAGCTTTCGCAGTCATCTGTGACAGCCTAAAACCCAGTCCAAAGTGTGTGTGTACAGTAGACAGACACTCAAATCAATTCAATATCTCCCTCTCTCTCTCTCTCTCTCTCTCCTCTCTCCTCTCCCTCTCCCCCCCCTCGCTCTCTCTACTCTCTCTCTCTCTCTGTATCTCTCTCTCCTCTCTCTCTCTCTCTCTCTCTCTCTCTCTCTCTCTCTCTCTCTCTCTCTCTCTCTCTCTCTCTCAGAGCGAGGTTCCACAGGTCATTTGGACCTGACAGAGTTGATAGGTGTCCCCCTCCCCCCCTCCGTGTCCTTCTCTCCGGGCTACGAGGGCTTCCCCTCCTTCCTGTTCGGCTCGGAGGCCAACATCGGCCGGCTGGCCAGGACCTTCATGCCCGACCCCTTCTTCAGAGACTTCTCCGTCATCGTCACGGTAACGGGAATTGCACCGATAATCTTACCGTCCTCCTACCCCCTGTTGTGAATGTGTAAATGTGACATCTCACCCAAACCCTATATTTTGTGATCTATTCTACTGTACTCTACGTTTTGTTCCATTAAATTCTATTCTATTCTATTCTATTCTATCCTGTTATATTCTGTCCTATTCTATTCTATGCTATTCTGTTATATTGTATTGAATTCTAT
>CM030189.1:1249510-1259510 GCA_017639675.1 Aplochiton taeniatus
CACTGTCTCTCTCTTTAATATTTAATAACAATATAACTCCCAATCCACTGTCTCTCTCTTTAATATTTAATAACAATATTACTCCCAATCCACTGTCTCTCTCTTTAATATTTAATAACAATATAACTCCCAATCCACTGTCTCTCTCTTTAATATTTAATAACAATATAACTCCCAATCCACTGTCTCTCTCTTTAATATTGAATATATTATAACCCCCAATCCACTGTCTCTCTCTTTAATATTTAATAACAATATAACTCCCAATCCACTGTCTCTCTCTTTAAGATTTAATAACAATATAACTCCCAATCCACTGTCTCTCTCTTTAATATTTAATAACAATATAACTCCCAATCCACTGTTTATCTCTTTCATATTTAATAACAATATAACTCCCAATCCACTATCTCTCTCTTTAATATTTAATAACAATATAACTCCCAATCCACTGTCTCTCTCTTTAATATTTAATATATTATAACCCCCAATCCACTGTCTGTCTCTTTAATATTTAATAATAACAATAATAACCAACTTCACTCCACGCTCCAGGGTCGCCTCCGACAGGGCCAGAAAGGAGAAAGAGGAGACCCAGGTCCCAGAGGCCAACCCGGCCCCATGGGTCCCCCAGGATCCTCCACCCTCTCTCGGGAGAGACTGCTAGGCGAGGCCCAGGTTGGGCCAGGCCCCAGGGGCCCTCCGGGGCCAGCAGGACTAACGGGGCCCCATGGAGAGCCAGGGCGAGATGGAACCCCGGTCAGTTACAGGATCAGCTGTTCTATTCTATTCTACTCTACTCTATTCTATTCTATTCTATTCTACTGTATTCTCCTGTAATCTATTGTTTTCTAATTTACTCTCTTCTCTTCTCTTCTCTTCTCTTCTCTACTCTTCTCTTCTCTTCTCTTCTCTTCTCTTCTCTTCTCTTCTCTTCTCTTCTCTTCTCTTCTCTTCTCTTCTCTTCTCTTCTATTCTATTCTATTCTATTCTATTCTATTCATACTAACGTTATGTGTTGGTTTTTCTCTTTCTCCAGGGCAGGAAAGGTGAAGATGGGGACCCAGTGAGTTCATTATCTTTGGCCTTGCATCCATCTCTTCCCTTTGTTTAATATCTTACCTCCTCTTACATAAGTCTCACTTCACCTCCTGATCCTTTATCATACAGGGTAGTTGCATAGTTATATTCATATGATTATATTCATATATTATAACTATAATATAGTTAATGTTTACTTACAGGTTCAGATAGTTAGTTATATTTCTATACAAGGTCTGCTAGTTAGTCATATTCATATAATAATATTAATATAGTATAACCATAATATAGTTAAGCTTTCTGTGCAGGCTCTGTAGTTGTGTTTGATGTCCTACAGGGTCTGGCTGGTCCGCCTGGATTCCCGGGACTGACTGGAGAGACCGGAGCGAAAGGAGACAAGGTACTGTCTTCCTGGTTACAGAATGATGTCTTCCTGGTTTCAGAATGATGTCTTCCTGGTTTCAGAATGATGTCACCTGGTTACAGAATGATGTCACCAGGTTACAAAATGATGTCACCTGGTTACAGAATGATTTGTCTTGGTCTACTATTCCTCCTCCTCATCCTCTACCTCTCTCCTCTCCTCTCCTCCTCCTCCCCTCTCCTCCCCTCTCCTCCTCCTCTCCTCTCCTCCTCCTCTCTCTTCCTCCTCTCCTCCTCCTCTCCTCCTCTCCTCCTCCTCCCCTCTCTTCCTCCTCCTCTTCCTCCTCCTCTTCCTCTCTCCTCCTCCTCTCCTCCTCTCTATCCCTACAGGGTGTTGCAGGTGTTGGGTCACCAGGACCCCCGGGACCCCCCGGCCTTCCTGGACCCCCTAGATCCCGCAGTGTACCGGTGAGGGAAACACACACACACACACTCTCTCACACACACACACACACACACACACACACACACACACACACAGACACATATACATACGTACACAGGCACACACACTTACACATTCATACAACCTGAGAGGGAAAATACAAAGTACATGCACTCTGACATGCTCTTTCTAATCCTGAACCAGTGTTCAATATATACATTAATTTGTGCGTGCGTGTGTTGCGTGCGTGTGTGTGTGTGTGTGTATGCATGTCCCTGTGTGTGTGTGTGTGTGTGTGTGTGTGTGTGTGTGTGTGTGTGTGTGTGTGTGTGTGTGTGCGCGTGTGCGTGCACGCGTGTGTCACAGTACGGGGCAGACGCTCTGGGTTCTGGCTTTGAGGACCTGGACCCAGACACAGAACTCCAGAGGGTGAGTCTCAATGGTTCCTCTGTGGTGCAGCATATGAGAAGAACCTCAACCCTTTGTACTAGCTAGGATCTATTCTGCTCTGTGTTCTGTCTAGGTTAGTTCACGAAAGACAACATTAGTATGATTACTTCACATTTTAGAGAGGATATTTCAATAAGGAAATATTGTTTCATAGTTCAATAATACTATCCACTGTGTGTTATTGTTAGGCTTAGTTCAGGCTAGGTTGCCTTATGCATGCAGTGGAAACAAGGCTATATAGACAATGACGTTTATTTTCAGACCTGTCGTTTAGATTTGACATCTGTAATACAAAAAATAATTGAGCCAATAATATTTATAATAATAACTTTAGTTTAAGAGGGCCTCTCTAAAACCCAGGGACACTTTACAAGGCATATTAAAATCAGACAATTAAAACAAGTAGGCAACATTAATAAAAGGGTCAGGTGGAGCTAAAGGCCCGGCAGAACAAGTATGTTTTAACTCGTTTTTTAAAAGTGTCCAGGGACTCTGCATTTCGGATCTCAAGGGGTAATGTAAGTAATCAACTGGGGAACTTTCATGTTGATACCTATTAGTAAAATGTCTTTACCCTATCCCCCTGTAGTGTGTTCGCCTTCTGCCTAGTCCCAGAGGGCAAATCTAAAATGGCTCCATGTGTGAAAATAAACTTCATGGTCTATAGAAACACTGGAGAAAGTTTCACGCTTTAGTCATAAAATGCACAATACCATCCATATCCAAGCTTATCTGGTACGCTTATATAGGTAAAATGACGGTAAGCTCCTCTCCTGTCTACAGAGGGGCTGTTACACTGTATGTCCAGCAGGTGTCACTGTCTCCTCACGTTTTGATGCATCCGGTTTTTCATCTCTTTTAAGATCACTATAAAGATTAACGTCACTTGTTTTGATGTTCTTCCATATACAGTCAGGTCCAGAATTATTGGCACCCTTGATTAAAATGAGCAAAAAAGACTGTCGAAAAACAAATAATGCCATTACTGAGATATATTGTAATTTTCCAAAATATATAACTTTATTAATGATTCAATCGACCACAATTACACATTTTTTAAATGCTAAATGTATTTCCGAAAAACAAAGGTTTCAACATTTTTGGCAACCCTGTTTTTGGTGGGCCTCCGCTGCCAAGGGTAACGGCACTGAGCCTATTTCTACACTGTTTACTGTCACACGGTGTGAGAACACTGCAACATTTGGAGGGATATTAGACCATTCCTCCATGCAGAACCCTTCAAGATCCTTGGTATCCTTGGGTTTGCGCTTACAGACGGCTCTCTTCAATTCAGACCACATGTTTCCTATAGGGTTTAAGCCTGGAGACTGAGATGGCCACGGCAAAACGTTGGCTTTGTTTTCACAGAGTTCCAATGACGTTTGGCAAACTCCTGACGCTTCAATTTGTTGGTTGCTCTCAGTAAAGGCTTTCTTCGTGCAACGCTTCCACAGAGCCTGTTGCTATGGAGGAGGTGTCTTACGACGTCTAACTGTTTAGTATTTTTTTGTACCCATCATCTGACTTGTGTAGGTCAACCAGCATCTGCCTCTTTTGATTTGACAGTTCTTTGACTTTCCCCATGGTGATGGATGGCAAAGGGAACTCACTCATTTTCATATATTCACTTCACTTTGGTTCCTACATGTGTGTTACCTCATTTTTATACTCTAGTGAAAAAGGAAGTGATGGAAGGCTACAATACAGTTCCTTAAGACTGAGATGAACGTAATAATAAGTAGATTTTACTGCAGATTTAACTTTGTTTGGGTTTATTTAAAAGACTCTTTAGGGGTGCCAATAATTTTAACCCCTACAGTATTCATTAAAATAAATTGTTACTCAATGAAAATAAAAGAGAAATTTGAATAATTGTTTTAGGATAAAATAACATAGTTTACCCATATGTTTGAGCATAAAATATAGCTAATTATCTGTGTTCTTTATTTTATATAGCCTTTTTTGCTCATTTTCATCAAGGGTGCCAATAATTCTGGACCTGACTGTACCTAAGGTCAATTCAAGTGCAAATGCACATTTCTAAATTGGCTGGCCCTCCTTTTCAACATAATCAGTGTCTTTTAAAAGAGATGCCCTTTTTCACAGCAACACTTCTTTCTCCTCCACCTACTGGCCTTTGTCTCTGTCCTCTCATCCAGGGACTTCCAGGTCCACCCGGACCTCCAGGAGCTCCAGGCCCCCCAGGATCCAGCCTGTCCTACAGCCCAGCAGAGGGCTCCCTCCCTGGGCACGCTGGTCCACCTGGTGCCCCTGGCAGAGACGGTATGGTGGGAGAACCAGGACTACCGGTGAGTTCGTCCATGAAGGAAGGAAGGAAGGAATAGAAGAAAAATTAAGAAATGAATTAAAGGAGGGAGGGAGGAGTGGATGGATGGATGGATGGATGGATGGATGGATGGATGGATGGATGGATGGATGGTTGGATGGAATTTTATCTTTATATGTTTATTGATGTTGAAGAATTGATGAACTTCATAAATAAATGGTCTATCAATAAAATAAATCAGTTTGACTGGAGTTGCATAGTCTTATTAATAGTTGTATTAGTTGGGACAATAAGTATGGTGATGTTATGAGTCTTTATTCCTCTGTTTCATCCTCCTGCCTTCACCCATCTTTGTTTCAGATGTTGGAGGATTGGTTCGATAGTTCTGACTCAAGCTCTGGTTCCGGCTCTGGTTCTGGTTCTGGTTCTGGGTCAGGGTCCGATGAAGGCTCTGGGTTGGATCTCGGATCCGGGCTGGATTCTGAGTTTGGTTCTGGGCTGGATTCTGAGTTTGGTCCAGGACTGGATTCTGAGTACGGTCCAGAGCTGGGTTCTGAGTTCACTCCAGGGCTGGATTCTGAGTTCACTCCAGGGCTGGGTTCTGAGTTCACTCCAGGGCTGGGCTCTGAGTTCGGTCCAGGACTGGGTTCTGAGTTCACTCCAGGGCTAGGTCCTGAGTTCACTCCATGGCTGGATTCTGAGTTTGGTTCTGGACTGGCTTCTGAGTTCGGTTCAGGGCTGGATTCTGAGTTTGGTCCAGGACTGGGTTCTGAGTTCTCTCCAGGGCTGGATTCTGAGTTAGGTCCAGGACTGGGTTCAGAGTACGGTCCAGGGCTGGATTCTGAGTTTGGTTCTGGGCTGGCTTCTGAGTACGGTCCAGGGCTGGGTTCTGAGTTCGGTCCAGAGCTGGGTTCTGAGTTCGGTCCAGGACTGGCTTCTGAGTACGGTCCAGGGCTGGATTCTGAGTTTGGTTCTGGGCTGGCTTCTGAGTACGGTCCAGGGCTGGGTTCTGAGTTCGGTCCAGAGCTGGGTTCTGAGTACGGTCCAGGGCTGGGTTCTGAGTTCAGTCCAGGGCTGGTTTCTGAGTACGGTCCAAAGCTGGATTCTGAGTACGGTCCAGAGCTGGGTTCTGAGTTCGGTCCAGGGCTGGGTTCTGAGTTTGGTTCTGGGCTCAGCTCTAACTTTGGATCAGGGACCTGGTCCTGGTCTGGTTCTGGGTCAGAAAAGGTACTGGTTCTGGTTTCTAGTCTGGACCAGCAGGCTTAGAAAGGCAGAATATTCTCCCTGCTGTCTGCTTCACTTCCCTTCTGGCTGGCCTTGGGTCACAGACCCAGGTTCAATGTGCTGTGCTTGCTTGAGCAGCCCTAACTGTATGCTTCATCGAGGTGTGTGTGTGTGTGTGTGTGTGTGTGTGTGTGTGTGTGTGTGCGTGCGTGCGTGCGTGTGTGTGCGTGTGTGTGTGTGTGTGTGTGTGTGTGTGTGTGTATCCAAACACCAGGGTTTATCCTCTTGTGTTGCTCCAGCTGTGTTGGGTAACGCTGTCTCCCTGGCGACTGAATCCATGTGCTATTATGGTCTTTACTCATCCCAGCTTGGAGTTTGGATGTCCGTTGTTGTTGCCAGGGAGACACTGCTCTAAGACACAGCACCTGGATACCTTCCTGCTTTTTATGTAAAGGAAGAATTAGCAATATGGTATGGCATATTTCAACAGCTTTCTATTACCTTAGACAAACAAAGTTGGAATCCATTTGATGATAACCTGACAACTTTGGTTGATGTAAAACCCATCCGTAAAGGTCTTACCGTGTCATATTACTGATTCTAGCTTTACTTTATGAATGGCTATCCTCTTAACCAGGTTGGACCTTTAGATGTCACTGAGGGCCACCCAGCTGCACTACCCCGTCTTTACCACTAGAGGGGGTTGCTGCTTAAGTCGTCCCGGCACAACATATGAGACAGAGTCTCCCCGCAACGGAGCTGTTTGGTACTAATCTGTTTGTTTGACTAACTGCTTCCAGGTCTGTTTGAGTGTTGAGGTGGCCTGCCTTGCCTCTGCTCAGACTCCTGTGCTCACTGGAATGGCTGGAGGCACAGGAGTGGCTCTGGAATATGGATGCCATCATCATCATCCCTCCTGCTGCTTTATAACGAGGCTGCTTTGTTTTCTCACAGGGCCCCGCAGGGAGGGACGGGGCTGTTGGTCCGCCTGGAGCTGCAGGACTGAAGGTGAAGTCACAGGCTCTTTCAGTGATGCATATCAAACGCACCCTCCAGATCACAGGCTCTTTCAGTGATGCATATCAAACACACCTTCCAGATCACAGGCTCTTTCAGTGATACATATCAAACACACCCTCCAGATTACAGGCTCTTTCGCTAACACAAATCAAACACACCCTCCAGAGGGCTTCCGTTTGTAGGACTCTGAAGGATGGTTTCTTTAGACCCTGACGACGTAGAGTTTCAATCAACTACGACCACAGCCCTCTCTGAGTGTCTGAACTGTTTGTCTGTGTTTGTGTCTTTGTCTTTAGGGGGAGAAGGGACAGACAGGTTCACATGGACCAAAGGTAGCTCACATCCACTAACACTGTTTAGTTACATGGGTAGCTCACATCCACCAATGCTATTTAAGTAGGTGGTTGCTCACATCCACTAACGTGGTTTAGTTACATGGGTAGCTCACATCCACTAACATTGTTTAATTATGTGGGTGGCTCACATCCACAAACACTGTTTAGTTACATAGATACCTCACATCCACTAACACTGTTTAGTTACATAGGTAACACACATCCACTAACACTGTTTAGTTACATAGGTAACACACATCCACTAACACTGTTTAGTTACATAGGTAACTCACATCCGCTAACACTGGTTAGTTCCATAGGTAACACACATCCACTAACACTGTTTAGTTACATAGGTAACTCACATCTGCTAACACTGTGATACTGAGATAGAGAGTCTGATAGAGAGCTAACCACATGTCCACCAGAGGGAGAGATAGTCTGATAGAGAGCTAACCAGCTGTCTTTCTCGTCTCCACAGGGAGAGTTTGGACCTCCAGGACCAGATGGGGTCCAAGGGCCCAGGGGCACCCAGGGGAAGACCGGTCTGCCTGGGTTACAGGGGCCGCCTGGCCCCCCCGGACCTTCAGGAGGACACTTCTTTATGGAGGTATCACCTCACCCAGTATGACCTGTGCAATATGCTGGAGAACTACCATTCTAGAATGAGCAGGCTTTTGTAGAACTATTCCGGTCTCATTCTAGAATGAGCAGGCTTTTATAGAACTATTCTGGTATCATTCTAGAATGAGCAGGCTTTTATAGAACTATTCTGGTATCATTCTAGAATGAGCAGGCTTTTATAGAACTATTCTGGTATCTTTCTAAAATGAGCAGGCTTTTATAGAATTATTCTGGTATCTTTCTAAAATGAGCAGGCTTTTATAGAACTAGCAGCCGGACACACTTTGGCGGGACAGGGCCATCCTGGTACCATTCCAGAATCACCATGGTAACGTTGGTTTTCTCCTCTTTGTCTTAAGGACCTGGAGGGTTCTGGAAAGACTGACCTGCTCATTGGTTCTGGAGTCAAAGGACCACAGGTTAGTACATAGACTCTAGGAGAGTCATAGGAGGCTCTGTGTGTGTGTGTGTGTGTGTGTGTGCGTGCGTGCGTGCGTGCGTACGTGTGTGTGTGTGTTATCAGAATTTTTATTAACTCTAACTCTGTCTGTCTCCGACAGGGACCCCCAGGCCTGCCCGGAGCACCAGGACCCAGTGTACGTGGAGGCCTTTACTTCATAGCTCATAAAAACATCTCAGGCAGCCAACCTGAACTAACCACCACACCGACCACTTCACTACAGTGTTAGAGGACACCTAACATGGCCATTTATACTTCAAACCTGATTTCTGTAGCCCAACATTAAGACTGCTGTAATGTGAAGCAGGCCTCATTTGTCTATAATATACATGCAGTACATAGGCATAGAGTGAGGTTTATTAAATGGCCGACCACTAGTGCTATAATACCACAGGGTGTGTTTGTTATCTACCCAGAGAGCAGGCTTGGGAGCATATGTGGGAGCTCTCTGAACTCTCTAACAGGGATTTACTTCAAATCAAACACACTCATAGTATTTCATTAGGAGTGTTGAGTGACTCTCATCACAGCCTTTTGTTACAAAGGGAAGGACGTAATGACAAGACAGCCGTCTGAGCTACAATCTAGATTTTCTGATTGGTCTAACCATCTGCCTGTCATCTCTCCTACAGGGTGAGGGCGGGCCTGCTGGGCCTCCTGGCCTATCAGTCAAGGTATGATGTCTGCTCGCTGCTCTGATTGGCTAGTTTAAATAACTACATTTATTTTCTATGTTCACTTTCCCTTTGATACACCAGGCCATAGTAAACAGGGATGATAGACAGCCAAAAGGGTTTCCTAAAGATATGTTCTAATATCAAATACTGCGAAAAGGCTTTTCAGATTCTTATCTAATTGGGGTTAAAATAGCAAAACACTAAATTTGTTTGCTCGTGTGTGTGTGCGCTTGTGTGTGTGTGTGTGTGTGTGTGTGTGTGTGTGTGTGTGTGTGTATGTGTGTGTGTGTGTGTGTGTGTGTGTGTGTGTGTGTGTACAGGGCGAGACAGGTGACCGTGGACCTGAGGGCCTATCTGGACTGGCAGGGTTACCAGGGGCCAGGGTGTGTACCCCTCCTTAATCTACAACAGCCCGTAGCTCCAAACAGGCCCAAATCCATACTCATACACTGTGTGTGTGTGTGTGTGTGTGTGTGTATGTGTGTGTGTGTGTGTGTGTGTGTTTACAGGGTATGAAGGGAGACAAGGGCAGTTCAGGAATAAAGGTACAGTACGCTAATTCATCTTTATGGAAGGCTATGCTTTCAGTGTTGGTTTGGTCTGTAGTTTATATACGTGGATCTATGTGTTGACCCTCAGGGAGAGAAAGGTGTTGATGGACTCAATCTCCCAGGTCCCCCTGGGCCACCCGGCCCCCCTGGACCAATCGTGAACCTGCAGGATGTACGTAAACAAATCGCCGTTTTATTATTTCTTCAGATGACGATGCACACGTTGTTCTCAACCGGCAGAGTTTAAATGCATCGGGCACAAAGAGACGTAGTGCATCCATTTTGTTTTGGTTAAATCTGCTTTTCTGTGCTCTCCCAGCTGCTTCTTAACGACACAGAGGGAGTGTTCAACTTCTCTGTGATCCAGGGACCGCCTGGACCCATGGTGAGTAACCATGGTAACCCCCTAACCCTGTCACCTAAACCCCTTATTCATTTACCAGTACCCCTAACCCTGTCACCTGAACCCCTTATTCAGTCAGGACCCCCTTTAATTTGTGATAAATAAGTAAATGAAGGGTGT
>CM030189.1:1264510-1267010 GCA_017639675.1 Aplochiton taeniatus
CATGTGATCATACAGTCAAACGTGTCATCAGGCTTTCTGCATTCCCAGCTGTCAATCAGGAAACGGGGGAACCCTTTTTGCGGACCGTATCATCTCTGTATTCCAAAGAGTGGCGGGTCAGAACGTGATGCTTCCTTCGGTTTCTCCTAACCCTCACCTTTCAACTTGGACCCCTGGGCTCGCAGGCATGGTGGAGGCTGTTGTTGTTTCAATGTAGCCTAACTGTGAACCCTGGCGTTGACCCTTCACCTTTCAACTTTGACCTCTGGGCTCGCAGGCATGGTGGAGGCTGTTGTTGTTTCAATGTACCCTAACTGTGAACCCTGGCGTTGACCCTTCACCTTTCAACTTTGACCTCTGGGCTCGCAGGCATGGTGGAGGCTGTTGTTGTTTCAATGTACCCTAACTGTGAACCCTGGCGTTGACCCCTCACCCCTCAACTCTGACCTCTGGGCTCGCAGGCATGGTTGAGGCTGCTATTGTTTCAGTGTACCCTAACTATAAACCCTGGTGTTGACCCCTCACCTCTACTACAGGGTGCATGGTGGAGGCTGCTGTACTGTGTGTCTTTGGTGTGTTTAACATGTCGTTTAAATGCTGCTTTGTTATCACAGGATAATTCATGTTGAGGTAAATGCATTGTTAGGCTGGGTGATGGTGTATGCAGTGTTGAATGTGTCTTGACTGTGTCTTGACTGTGTTGACTGTGTCTTGACGGTTGACTGTGTCTTGACTGTTGACTGTGTCTTGACTGCATTAACTGTGTATTGACTGCATTAACTGTGTGTGACTGTGTTAACTGTGTTGACTGTGTGTCTCTGTGTGACTGTGTTAACTGTGTGTTTACTGTGTGTGACTGTGTTAACTGTGTGTGTGTGTGTGTGTGTGTGTGTGTGTGTGTGTCTGTCTGTGTGAAGGATGGCTCTGGCCCCAGGAGAGGAGGGGGTCGTCTGGGAGACAAAGGAGACAAAGGAGAACAGGGGTTACCTGGACAACCGGGCACTGCAGGTACCGTGGCAACTCACCTGGTACCGCAGACCACAGGAACATCAGATCAGTATACTAACACATACAGTACACTATACTGTACAATACTAACACATATAGTACACTATACTATACTATATAATACTAACACATACAGTACACTATACTATACTATACCAACACATAAAGTACACTACACTATACTATACTAACACATTCATACCAGAGATAGTTTGTAACTGGTATTGTTGGTATGCTTCTGTTTTGTTTTTGTTCATATCAGAACCCCTGCTGCTGGGTGAAGTCATGGTAAGTTTGCCCTTATTCTCTTTAAACAGAAAGTATATACAGTATGTTTGTGTTTTCAAATATAATGTTCAGGCTACAGTGACTGTAACTGTTTATTGCTCTTCAGGTTGTTGTTGTTGTTGTTGTTGTTGTTGTGGTTGCCAGGGGGCTAAAGGAGAGGAGGGCTACGTGGGGCAGAAAGGAGACAAGGGGGAAATGGGACTTCCTGGCAGGTCTGGATTGGTGGTGAGTTACCATGGTGACCGCTCTCTCTCTCTGGAGTGCAGATTCTGTTCATAACCAGGGGGCGGGGCATGTGGGTGTCAGTCATCTTAAAGACAGTAGATACACTTATTACAAAGGGGTCCCCAACCCATACCTTTCAACTTTGACCCCTGGGCTCTCAGGTATGGTGGAGGTGGGTAAGGTTGTAAGGTTGGTAAGGGTTAGGGTTAGGGTTAGGGTCAGGGTCAGGGTTAGGGTTAGGGTGAGGGTTGGGGTTGGGGTCGGGGTTAGGGTTAGGGTTAGGGTTATCTGTGAGGTGTGATTTCTCTTTATACCCCCTGATGGAGGTGTGTGTGTGTGTGTGTGGGGGGGGGGGGGGGGGGGGGGGGGGTTAGGGTCAGGTTCAGGGTCAGGGTTAGGGTCAGGGTTTAGGATTAGGGTTAGGGTTAGGGTCAGGGTCAGGGTTAGGGTTATCTGTGAGGTGTGATTTCTCTTTATACCCCCGTCCTCCTGCAGGGCCCCAAGGGAGAGTCTGTGGTTGGGCCTGCTGGTCCTGCTGGACCCCCCGGTGAGACAGGGGCCCCTGGGGCAGGACGACCAGGCGCTAGAGGCCCCCTCGGACCCCCCGGACCACCCGGACCCCCTTCACCCCACGGATCAGGTAGGAGGGGGGTTGGGGACACAGTGTGAGGGATGTGTCTCTTTGTTTTGGTGTGAGATTGTGTGTGTGTGTGTGTGTGTGTGTGTGTGTGTTTGTGTGTTATATGGTTATATCTACTGTATGTGTGTGTGTGTGTGTGTGTGTGTGTTTGTGTGTTATATGGTTATATCTACTGTATGAGTGTGTGTGTGTGTGTGTGTGTGTGTGTGTGTGTGTGTGTGTGTTATATGGTTATATCTACTATGTGTGTCTTTCCAGCTGTCAGCATCCCGGGGCCTCCAGGTCCCACTGGTGCACCTGGTTCCCCTGGTTACGCCAACCCGGTGAGACAACAACAAT
>CM030189.1:1272010-1277010 GCA_017639675.1 Aplochiton taeniatus
ACGTATGAGCACCTACCACAATCTTTCTGTATTTTATTTCTATTTAGCAATATAGAAATAATACAGTAGAATAATATGATAATAACATGTACGTATTTTAAGATTAAGTATTTTTGTGTGTGTCTTGCTTTGCTATAAATGCGTTCTTTTCAGATCTTTTAAAGTTGTGTTGCCATGCCTTCATGGAAGCAATTTCGTCAATGCAAAAAGTGAAGTCTGCAGGCGTCACTGATCATAGCCTATAAAAGGCTAACATGTCTACCATGCCACACTTTGAAAAAACAGCTAGATGAAGAAGGGCCCTGTAAAAGCAGGCTCGCTATTCTTATAAAGGTTCCGCTTTTTTTGTGACCTTATAGCAGAGTTTTGCTTTAAAATCAGACTTCATAAATTGTTCTATTAACATCCGGCTATTCCCACTTAAACTGGGGTTCAAATGGAGTTGAATGTTGCTCTGCTCTGGAACCTCTCCAACCTATGTTCCACTACTTGCCAGGAGAGGGCGGGATAATTACAATTTCATTGAGTAAAGTTGGTCCAGTTCGAATGGAAGCAGTGATATTAGTTCTGCCATGCCAGTGTGAGCGATGTGTAAGTAGCGATTTTCGTTGCCGGGGACAGTAATGTTAGTCCTCAGTGTTTGTCACAAAGGATTTTAGTCACTGAATGTATGATTGTACACATAAAGCAAAACTGCGAGTGTCGAGTGTGAGTAGCCTAAGTGACAGACACGAAAGCTCTCTCACACACACACACACACACACACACACACACACACGCCCGCACGCACACACACGCGCGCGCGCTCTACAACACTCATGCTTGCACACACGCACACAAAAGAAACAGAAACTGGCAGGGGTGTTTCGTGTAGGCGGAGTGTTTTCACGTCCTCGACCAATCAGCTTTTCGCCTCCCCTAGGTCTCCTTGGTGCAGACCAGAAGTTGAGAGTGGGAAAAATTACAGACTGACCAGCGAGACAGGAGTAATTTCTAGTGACAATGGACCTAACACGATGTAGTTTGATGTGCCTTGTTTTTCTAATCGGAACAGAAATTAATGTTTCTAGCGGTAAGTTACAGCGTCATTCTCTTTTACTGTCTCTGTGTTCAGTGTCACGGTTTTCCAACTTACATTGACACAGTTACCTTAGTGTTTTCAGGAACAGTGTTTTCAAAGATGGCGCTGGTCAGGGCAAACGGGGTTGTCAGGAATGTGTATTGTTTGAGGTGGGTTGGGGGCAGTTTGACATGGCTTTTGGGTTAAGAGGTGAGGGAGGGGGGAAACAAATCGTCCCAAGCACAGCGCGGACGTATAGAAAGAAAATACAACTTGGAAAGAAAAAAGGATGAAAGGTACGGAGCTTGTCAATGCTTCTCGTGCCAGGCTCTCTAGACCTAATGTTGGAGGGTTGACAACAGTTTTGTTGTGATAGCCTACATATATTTGTTTACAACGGGGCTCTCTATGTAGATACTTAATTTATCTTCCTCCGTAGCACACTGCATTATTGCTGGCGTTTAATTCCAATCAAGAAAAGCAGTTTTGTAGATCTGCAAATCTTCACCATCCATTGATAGATTTGCACGTTCCTCTAATAAACGGATCTAGTGCAGTAAATCGCTACGTATTTAAGCGTATATTTCGCTAATGTTTACAAAGTTGCAACATTTGCGTTGAGGTTTCGAAATGAGGTCAATGCCCGTTAGCTGATGATTGTTTTAAGGTCAATATTGTTGGAACAGGCGATGGAATTACGTCAGTTGTTTAAACAATCAAACAAACAAACAAAAAACTTGCCCTTGTACTGAATAAGTCATACGCTATTTAGTAGAGGTGAAGTTGCTTAGTCTTTTCAGACGATTTCAAAGGGAATATTTTACTGGTCTGGTCTTGTGGGCTTTTATTGTTTTCAGAGCAGCATCTCATTAACACGCTGACAATCTCGCTCTGATATTAGGAGGATCGATAACGCGTGTGTGTGTGTGTGTGTGTGTTAACTCACGATTTTCCAAGTTCATCGGGGCCCGGGGGTCAGTTGAAAGAAGATCTGGCATAAGAGAAACAGTTTGCCTGAGAGACTGAGACTTTGTGAGCGACAGACATACAGATACATCAGCATACCGAAAGGGAAAGAGGGAAGCAGTTTGACTGAGACGGAGTGAAAACAGACAATACAGAGAAATCTACAAACAGATAAGAATAGAGAAAGAAGTAAAGATGATTGAAGCATCTGTCCTTGAGGAGCAGATATGGCTCCGTTTTTCTGGCTATGTGTTTAAATATATATGTATACATATGTAAGCTAAGGACTGTCCTCTGCACCTACATGCGTGAAGCTGCATGAATATAACATGATGTTGTTTCTAACGAATGTTTTATTATTCATGAGGATCTGGACTGTGAAATAAATCTCCACTAGCTGACAACAGAGAATGGGAGCGAAAAATACAATAAAAGGTTTTATTGATCTCGAGGGAAATGAATGGTTTTCACCACACACCACATAATACAGAAAGCAGAATAAATGGGAATTATATTAAAAATAATAATGAGTTTCAAATGAGCTTTGTGTTATTTACATGTGCATTACAAGTTAGTTTTGTGACGTTTTCTGTGGAGTCCTACATGTAGGGAAGGGATTTGCTTAATAGAAATATGTGGGTATGTAGAGGTGACAGTTTGATCCCATTGCTTACCTGTGAAGAGGGAACCATGTTTAGGCATGCAGTGTTTAGAACAACAGGACTGATGCTCCTTAACACACACACACACACACACACACGAGACTGTGACTCAGAGTCTGACTGTAAGGAGAAGGAACTTCAAACTGGATTTCTTGAGGAAAAGTAATCTTTGTCCAGACACACACACACACACACACACACACACACACACACACACACACACTGCAGTCATTAACTCATGGTTTGGGTCCTACCTCTTCCACAGAAGTTTCAGACCTTTGTCAACAACATGTGACGCACGCTGTCCTGTCTGTGAAGCGTCTGACTGGCTGTCTGAAGCGTCTGACTGGCTGGCTGTCTGACTGGCTGTCTGAAGCGTCTGACTGGCTGGCTGTCTGACTGGCTGGCTGACTGACTGACTGACTGGCTGGCTGTCTGTGAAGCGGCTGACTAACTGACTGGCTGGCTGGCTGACTGACTGGCTGACTGACTGGAGAACCTGCGGTTCATTCCGAGACTCTTAATTTCCCCTAAATATTTGTTTCTGACTGACTCTATTCTCTGACTGTTTATTTCAGACTGACTCTATTCTCTGACTGTTTATTTCAGACTGATTCTATTCTCTGACTGACTGACTCTATTCTCTGACTGACTCTATTCTCTGACCGTTTATTTCTGACTGACTGACTCTATTCTCTGACTGTTTATTTCTGACTGACTGTTTCTCTCCTCTGTTTGGTTTCTGTATTTATTCAGGTGTTTCCGTCGAAGGGGCTTCTTTCTCTGTCTGTCTTGTCAGTTTACCTCTCCATCTGCTCCCTCTCTCCATCTCCTCCCTTTCTCCCTCTCTCCATCTTCCTCTCTTTGGTGGAATCAGTGGTTGAACGTCTAACTCTAACTGGTTTCTGATAAAGCAGCCTTAACCGGACAGTCAGCTTCCTGATCCCACAGCTTTTATTCACCGTCCAAGTGAAAGAAAAAAAAAAAACGGATCCCACACACACGAAAATGAGAGAGGACTAAAAGTCAGGACAGCAAAGGTCACCCTGGACATCTGCCATGACTAGTCCATCCCCCATCTTTCTCTCCTTGTCTTTCTTTCTCTCTTTTTCTCACCCGTTTCTTTCTCTTACTCTCTCCCTCTCTGATACGTGCACACACACACACACACACACACACACACCACATCTGCCATGACTCTGCCTTCTGCTGTGGCAGACAATGGATTAGCCTAGACCCCCTTAAAGCAGCAAAGCCAGATTGTGACCTATGGAAATGACTATAGAGCGCTCTCTCTCTCTCTCTCTCTCACACACACACACACACACACACACACACACACACACACAGGCAAAGACAGAGTGTGTGAGGGGGGAGGAACAGCTGATCAATGGGAAAAACCAAACAAAGGGAGTCTGCTGTGTGTGTGATGGGAAGATTTACTTTCTTGCAGCAGCGTTGCTGGTGGTCCATTGGTGTGTTTGAGGTGTGTGTGCTGAATTAGTCCTCTCCCTCTGTTTCCTGATTACCTGGTAGCCAGGTGTATCTGACAGGGAGTGTCTCACACAGCTGGTTTGGTTGGCATCATGAGGTGTGTGTGTGTGTGTGTGTGTGTGTGTGTGTGTGTGTTTCTGCTCTATCGTTTGCATGGCTACACACACACACACACACACACACACACACACACACACACACACACACACAGAGCCCAGTTGCTATGGATTCTAGGGAGTTCTGTTAAACCATTCATTTGATCCATCCCAGAATAATCCTGTGGGGTAACCTGCTAGCTGTAGTCCTTATTGTACCAGGATGTGTACATGCACCGGGGGGGCTGGACTGAAAGGGACCAGACTAGTTACCAGACTAGACTCTATTATGTAGTTAGTAATATTAACTTCAGTTACCAGTCTGGACTTTTGAAAGTAGTTAGTAATATTAACTTCAGTTACCAGTCTAGGCTTTTGAAAGTAGTTAGTAATATTAACTTCAGTTACCAGTCTAGACATCTGGGGGCGCCCCAGTAGCTCATCAGGTTGAGGTGCATACCAGAAGGGCTAGTCCTTGACGTAGCGGCCCAGGTTTGATTCCAGGTCGGGCCTATGCTGCATGCCTCCCCCCTGTCCACCTACTGACCTAATCAAATAAATATCAAAAGCCTTTTAAGACAAAGTAGTAAGACATTTATTAGTTAGTAAAACGAATTAGTTAGTTAGTAATACTAATGAGTTAGTTAGTAATACTTAATGTATCTGTTGCTGGGTCTTAGTCACAGCCAGGCTAGACACCACTTGTCAATCACAGGACCGGGC
>CM030189.1:1279510-1309510 GCA_017639675.1 Aplochiton taeniatus
CTTTTGTGTCCAGATAAAAACTGGTTTCTGATTACTCACACTTTCAGAGGCCAGACCTATACAGCTGCCGTGTGTGTGTGTGTGCGTGTGCGTCTTTCTCTCAGTTCAATTCAACAAGCTTTCTCTCTCTCTCACACACACACACACACTCACACACACAGAGTTGAAGTTAGCAGTCTAGTCAAAGTTTCCTACAGGTTTGTTCATACAAGTTTATGCACTTGCTAATTGGTCTGTCAATTGCACGCACACACACCCCCTGACATTTAGCGGTAATATGTTTCTGCATTAGGAACGAGCTTACACACACACACACACACACACACACACCCCTGACATGCAGCGGTAATATGTTTCTGCATGTGGACCAGGGCTCCCACTGCTGGTTCAGAGGACCATTGCCAGGACCATCATCCTTCAGGAGAGCATCGGGAAGGGCCGCTTCGGGGAGGTGTGGCGGGGTCGCTGGAGGGGCGAGGAGGTGGCCGTGAAGATCTTCTCTTCCCGCGAGGAGCGCTCCTGGTTCCGCGAGGCCGAGATCTACCAGACCGTCATGCTGCGCCACGAGAACATCCTGGGCTTCATCGCCGCCGACAACAAAGGTCAGGACCAATCAGAACACAGGGACACACCAGTAAAGGTCAGGACCAAGACTAGACTGAAAGGACCTTGCAGAACTGTGAGGGTGCCCCCGTATCTGCCTGACTTAAATAAAGTCACATAGGGGGAATTCCTAACAAATAAGTGGCTATTTATACCAAGAGTTTTTGATCGAATTGTCGAATATTTATTATTATTCTCTCATTATCTCTCTCTCTCTCTAGATAACGGCACGTGGACTCAGCTCTGGCTGGTGTCAGACTACCATGAGCATGGCTCCCTGTTTGACTACCTGAACCGCTACACGGTGACTGTGGAGGGCATGATCAAACTGTCCCTGTCCACTGCCAGCGGCCTGGCCCACCTCCACATGGAGATAGTGGGGACGCAGGGTGAGAACACACACACACACACACACACACACCATAACCCTGTCCACCGCCAGCGGCCTGGCCCACCTCCACATGGAGATAGTGGGGACGCAGGGTGAGACCACACACACACACACACATACACACACACACACCATAACCCTGTCCACCGCCAGCGGCCTGGCCTACCTCCACATGGAGATAGTGGGGACGCAGGGTGAGACCACACACACACACACACACACACCATAACCCTGTCCACCGCCAGCGGCCTGGCCCACCTCCACATGGAGATAGTGGGGACGCAGGGTGAGACCACACACACACACACACCATAACCCTGTCCACCGCCAGCAGCCTGGCCCACCTCCACATGGAGATAGTGGGGACACAGGGTGAGACCACACACACACACACACACACACCCTAACCCCTGTGTGTCTTCAGGTAAGCCGGCCATCGCTCACAGAGACCTGAAGTCTAAGAACATCCTGGTGAAGAAGAACGGCACCTGCTGTATCGCTGACCTGGGATTGGCTGTCAGGCACGACTCCGCCACCGACACCATCGACATCGCACCCAATCACAGAGTGGGGACCAAGAGGTGGGGACCCACACACACACACACACACACACACACACACACACAAGGGAGTAGAAGAGGTGCTGGTGACCCCAGAGTTAGACTAGTCCTAGATGTACCAACACCTCTTATGTTTTATTAAACAGATCCAATAGTAATCATCATAACAATTATAAACTAGATACCCTGAAACACTTCATCTCACACCAGAGAAACAGCAGGACGGCCTGGGATGTTTTTATTCATGTATTGTCACACTTCTATTTATAGCAACATTCTCTGTGTGTGTGTGTGTGTGTGTGTGTGTGTGTGTGTGTGTGTGTGTGTGTGTGTGTGTGTGTGTGTGTGTGTGTGTGTGTGTGTGTGTGTGTGTCCAGGTACATGGCTCCAGAGGTGCTGGACGACTCCATCAACATGAAGCACTTTGAGTCGTTTAAGAGAGCAGACATCTATGCCATGGGCCTGGTCTTCTGGGAGATAGCCAGGCGCTGCTCTGTAGGAGGTGAGACAGACAGACAGACAGACAGACAGACAGACAGACAGACAGACAGACAGACAGACAGACAGACAGACAGACAGACAGACAGACAGACAGACAGACAGACAGACAGACAGACAGACAGACAGACAGACAGACAGACAGACAGACAGACAGACAGACAGACAGACAGACAGACAGACAATGTGATGTATTCAGCTCATTTGATTCTTTATGTGCTGTATTCAGTTCATTTGATTCTTAAGTGCTGTATTCAGCTCATTTGACATATTCAACTCCCTCTCTCTCCCTTCCTGTCTTCCTCCTCCTCCTCTTCCTCTCCAGGCATTCATGAGGAATACCAGCTGCCTTACTACGACCTCGTCCAATCGGATCCCTCCGTTGAGGAGATGCGTCGGGTTGTGTGTGAACAGAAGTTACGAGCCAACATTCCCAACCACTGGACCAGCTGTGAGGTACACACACACACACTGAACCAGCTGTGAGGTACACACACACACACACACACGCACACACACACACACACACTGAACCAGCTGTGAGGTACACACACACACACGCACACACACACACACACACTGGACCAGCTGTGAGGTACATACACACACACACACACACACACACACACACACACACACACACACACACCCAACCACTGGATCAGCTGTGAGGTACACACACACAACCAATGGACCAGCTGTGAGGTACACACACAATGTATCTCTCTCTCCCTCTCTCTCCTTCTCTCTCTCTCTCCCCCTCTCTCTCCTTCTCTCTCTCTCTCTCTCTCTCCCTCTGTCTCTCCTTTTCTCTCTCCCTCTCCCCCTCTGTCTCTCCTTCTCTCTCTCTCTCTCTCACTCTCTCCTATATTTATTGCTTAGTTCCTCTGCAGTCAAACCTTCAATTACATTACAGCCTGTTCATAGCTTTAACAACCTCCTAATGCTATCACTTAGTACTTACATTACACACACACACACACACACATACACACAGACATAAAAGCACACCCAGACACACACACTCTGAGTCATCATCCATTGAGCTCCAGTCTAAAAAGTTCCAGTGGATAAAATGATTGAAGCCTGGCTTAGATATCCCCCCCCTCGTCTGAAATGTGGGTGTGTGTGTGTGGGTGTGCGCGTCCTCTGCTGATTATGTCGACCCCCCCCCTCCCCCCCCCAGGTCCTCCGTGTGATGGCTAAGATCATGAGGGAGTGTTGGTATGCCAACGGTGCTGCCCGCCTCACAGCACTGCGCATCAAGAAGTCTCTGTCCCAGCTCAGCCAGCAGGAGGGCATCAAGATGTAGTGCCCCCCCCCCCCGGCTGCCCCCCCTGTCCCTCCTCTGTCTGAGGAGGAGGAGGAGGACTAGCAGTCAGTGTCCTACACAGGTCTCCCGGGGCAACCAGAGGGCGAGAGTCAACCCGCCCCTGTGGTCCCATTGGTCTCTTTGTCTTTGAGAAGACACTTTCAGCGTGTCACTTCCTGTTGACGGGACGGGAGCAGACACAGAAAATGGCCGACCCTAGCCCTAACCCAGTCTCTCTCTGTCTCTCTGCTTCATTTTTTGTCTCTTTTTTTTCTGTCCGTCATTGTCCTTCTCTCTGTTGTATCTGATCCCATTCTGAGTTTTCCCTTTTCACTTTCCTCTTGAAGTGCATCGGGACAACAGGAATTCCCTTGCTCACACTGTTCTCTAGTGGCGGTTGCTGGTAAACACACCTGCAAGCCAGTCAGCCAGTCAGCCAGTCAACGTGTGCGATCCACACACAATCCTCATTCCAATTGATTGCTTTTACCTCCTCAAACAGATCGTTCAATATAGTCCTTGATTTATTATGTATTATTTGGATGTAAAGTAATAATCAGGAGGTTTTCAGGGGAAGGTATATTTTGAGTGCATCCCAACAAAGTTGTGCCACTAGTCTGAAAGGTGTGCTCATTATGCAATCAACCTTGATACCTTTTTATTTTTTAGAGAAAGTCTTGAGTTCTTTATACAACCTGACTACTCACCTCTCTCAGCCTTATCATATATGCAGTCAAATATGCAATAGTTTGTTTATTGCTATATGTATATATGTTTGTAGAGTGTATATTTGGGTACGTGTACTTGGCCCTGTGTAAGTGATGTGTGTGAATGTGCATGCTGTATTATCGTATGTATTGACACACACACACACACACATATGCTTGGGCGGATAGATTTAGATACTTTATACTTTTCTTGTATTTTATAAATGTAAGCATTTGTTTTTGTTTGTTCCAGACACAAGCTGTGGGTGTTGACCATAGTACGAGAGGCTTAACCCTTTAGCTTCCATGCTACACTTATCCGCATGTAGACTCTTTGTGCGCGTGTGTGTGTGCGCGTGTGTGTGTGTGTGTGTGTGTGTGTGTGTGTGTGTGTGTGTGTGTGTGCGCGTGCGTGGAGGCCTTTTGAGAATGCAAACCGAAGGGAAGTGTTATTAATTTCTTCTAAAATAGTTTAGACTTCACACCAGAACCGTTAATAGTGGCGGACAGATAGGACTAGAAGTCCACTTTAGTGTAGAAAAACGAGTTGGAGGGTTATTCACACTGCACGTTTCGCCAGAAGCCTTTTCGGTTTTAACGTATGAATGACGCGTCGAGCATCAGTATGTTACGATTATGCTGCTAACTTGATACATGTTCAGTTTTGGCCTATTATCATTTTCAGTTGATTTCCGGTAGGAAACTAAAGCAAAGGTTGTACCTTAATGAAGTTATCACCGGTCAGTCTGGAGAAATTTGTTTATTTTGCTTTCCCCAGGAACTAGGAATCTTTGGAGGAACTCAGTGCGTTTCAACTGCAGGGACCAGGGTCTAAATTTAGTTCTGGGGATTACATTTTCCCCCCAGAAAGTCCCTGCTCGGGAGGTAGTACTTTTCGAAATTACAGGAACACACATGATGGAGCTGGCAGCGCTGAATATTTCGGAATATATCTTTTTTTTCGGAGTACTCCGATCATTTTATTTCAGCCGCCATTTTTTAAAACCTACTTTGCAAAATCCTCGCGGGTCTTTAGACTGCGGTGGAAACGCAGACAAGGGGCTGAAGGGACCTTGAAGTTCTTTGAAAAGTGGTTCCTGGGGCTAAAAGTCCTGGGTACTTTAGTAGGTGGAAACGCGCCTTAGGTCTTTATCCTCTGAATTGGCCTTTCCCACCCACCCCTGGTCTCTCGCAGTTATCTACTTATCGTAAAGACATAAATGACGCTGCTTTTCATTTACACACTCCTTTGGACCTTAATTGTAACCCTTTTTTCCCCTCTCGTGCCCCCCCCCCCCCCCCCCCCGAGATGTGCCTGTCTGTATTCGGTTGTTGTTATGTTGATTATTCCTAGCCTCTCGTTGACGGACAGCCAGACTGATCTGGCGCTCAAAAGACCCACCAAAGAGAGCCTGTGGGTCAGCCATTCCTCAGCGCTTCAGTGTTATCATGACAGAGGGGTCATTGTTGTGTTTGTAATATTGCTTACGCTCAAGTTGAGTTCAGAGTATTGTGCTGCTATCATCATAAACCAAAAAGTGTTATTTCTGTTGTCAAACGGCTTAACCAGACTTACGGATGTCTTAATGGATTATTTCTGTTTTAACTTGGCTGTTCATGTTCCAGTGAGGGGGGGGGAGAGGGAGAGAGGGAGAGAGGGAGGTGCACTTCACACGTTTTAGAACAGCGGTTTGTTTTTGTCTTAACTACACTGTGTATGTTCCAGCCTGTTTCAGTGTATTTCCACCAAAAGGCCTTTTTTCCCCTCCTGGTGGCTGAGTTTGACAGGTAGCCTCCAGGGGAAGTGGCCTGCAGTTCAGACATTCTAGAACAGCGGTTAGTTCTACAATCCTCTCCCCTTGACCTTCAGTCTCAGAGCCTAGTCCGCTCTGCGTCAACCAACAGTTGTCCTCAGTAACACTTCCAACAAGTTGGAGCCTTACAATTCATACGCTTTCCAAAAAAATTGCATTGTGAGTGAATAAGTGTACTTACTTTTTGCTCTCAGAAAATGTTATCAATAAAAAACTGCAAAATTTCAGTCAATGTCTTTGGAAAATGTAACATTTGTTTGAGTTGGACTGACAGAAGTTAAATGGCTTTGCTTTTCCTAACCTGTTGGTCTAAGGTGTCTAGACTCAGGGGGTTAGGAGCGGAGACTAATCCACAGGTCAAACCACTATGCTAACATATCATATTACATATCACAAATATCATGTCACGCTGTTTCTTAGGTGAAAAGGGATGATGTTCAGACAACATTCAGCAAATGTCCCTCAACATTCTTAAACGATTGTTTTTTATTTTTTACAAATGTTATTTAACATTGTTAAATATTTGCCAAGCGTTCATCAAATGCTACTCTACACTGTTGTTCAAAAGGTGTCCTCTCTCTGCCGTCAGCAACCTAATGCCATTGTGTGCTTTTTATTGGTTAACCTCAAAGTAACAGGGCTCACAGTTTATCCTCCATTATATATAAACATTATTTCTTTGAAATGCCCCTTTAAAACGTTTTTTTTTTGTTTGTTTCTGGCAAGTTACCTTGTTTGTGTAACTGGTAATACAATGGCAGCCGTAATGTCTTATTGGAGAGCATGTATCCTGAGAAGGTTTTCTATCCCTGACCACCTTCAGATCGGCTGCTCCCTTGGACCTCACTGTGTGTTTGTAGGGTTACATGGGGGAAAAAAAAGGGAAAACATTGTATTTCTAAGACGATACTTGCTTAGCTCAGGCCTTACCCATCCACCAGTTCCAGGGCTGAAAGGACAATGCATTTGAAGGGTTCATAGTTCGTAAGGAGTTGCATTATTCTAATGTGGCCATTCTCTTTTGATACACTGCTTCTACTTATTTAATTGTTTTTTTGTAAAATGTTTTTAAATTGATTTATTATAGGATATGAAGATATTGATTATTGTTTCTTAAATAGAGTTGTAGAATTCTTTCAGTTAATAAATGTATACCCATTTCATTACATCATGTGTCTGTTATTCTAATTATATACTGTATGTGTTGTGTGTGTGTGTGTATATATACACATGTATATAAACTCTGATATCTAAGCAAAGAAGTAGGGACAAGAAAAAGTACTGTATCTTTGTAAATGTGCTTATATTTGTATGTGTGAGTTGGTCGCTGTATCCTTTAGGCTAAGCTATTGTTTTATCCAGCTCAGTCTAAGCTCTTCAGTATTAAACGTACAGCACTGCATTGATCATGTAAACAAGGAATTGACTAAAATAAACCATGGCATTTAATATGCTCGTGTGCAATGACTGCATCCAGTACTAAGCAACGGAAATCATTTCATTTCATTTGATCACATTCTTAACCGTGGGTACTGGTTTGTTAGCTTTGCGTAAGTCAACTAAGAGTGCTTGGAGTAAAGTCTAGGAAACAAACTCCCCTCCTCTTATTTACCCTGTGCCCCCCCTTGTATTTCCTTCTCTGACTGCCTGACTGAGAACACAAAATGGTAACAACCTTTATATCAATCCAACCATTGAGGGGCATCTTGTTTAGGGGTTACAAGGTGTCTGACTATAGCTGTATCAGGAGCATCAGTGTGTCTTTTCTATGTCCTCTAGGTTTCTGTGTGTGTGTGTGTGTGTGTGTGTGTGCGCTAATCCCAAGTGATCTCCAACATCTGGCAGCTGAGCTCCCACAGTTTCTCGGCGATGACGTCATCTCTTGCTGCGCTACTGCAGCTGGATGGTTTACAGTCACTGAGAGGGAGAGAGGGAGAGAGGTTGTGTATTTGTGGGTCGGTGTATGGGCACAGAGAGGTTGTGTATTTGTGGGTCGGTGTATGGGCACAGAGAGGTTGTGTATTTGGGGGTCGGTGTATGGGCACAGAGAGGTTGTGTATTTGGGGGCCGGTGTATATATTTTTTAACTAAATAACTAGTTAAATAAATAACTAGCTATTTAACTACTTATTGACCCAGGGAACTCACTAGAGGTATCCCTAGCCAACAATCTGGCTAACTATGTCTACAGGTTGCAGTGCTGACCTGTAGTATCTTCAGTATCCTCTATGGCTAACTATCTAGTTAACTGTCTAACTAACTATCTAGCCAACTATCTGGCTCACAGTGCTGCCCTGTAGTATCCTCAATGTGATATCTGGCTATCTAGCTAGCTATCTGTCTCTACAGGTTTCAGTGCTGCCCTGTAGTATCCTCAGTATCATATCTAGCTAACTATCTAGCTAGCTATCTGTCTCTACAGGTTTCAGTGCTGACCTGTAGTATCCTCCGCTCTGTGTGTCTAGACTGGGCTCCACAGCACAGTAGATGGAGGTCTGTGCTCCCTGGGCGATAGTCTTGGTGAATGGCCTGACGATCTTCCAGGAGATAAGCAGAGCCAGGTTCATGTGTCTCTTCAGCTCCGTCCGCACAATCCCAGGGTGCACTGCATACACCGTCACACCACGACCTGTACAGAGACGGAGAGGTGCACATACTGCTGTTGGAAGTACATACTGTAGTTAGAAGAACTTACTGTAGTTAGATGGACATACTGTAGTTAGGACATACTGAGGTTAGAAGGACATACTGTAGTGCGAAGGACATACTGTAGTTAGATGATCATACTGTAGTTAGAAGGACATACTGTAGTTAGCCGGACATACTGTAGTTAGATGGACATACTGTAGTTAAACGAACATACTGTAGTTAGATGGACATACTGTAGTTAGAAGAACATACTGTAGTTAGATGGACATACTGTAGTTAGCCAGACATACTGTAGTTAGAAGAACATACTGTAGTTAGAAGAACATACTGTAGTTAGATGGACATACTGTAGTTAGATGGACATACTGTAGTTAGAAGAACATACTGTAGTTAGATGGACATACTGTAGTTAGATGGACATACTGTAGTTAGAAGAACATACTGTAGTTAGACAGACATACTGTAGTTAGAAGGACATACTGTAGTTAGAAGGACATACTGTAGTTAGAAGAACATACTATAGTTAGATGGACATACTGTAGTTAGAAGAACATACTGTAGTTAGGACATACTGTAGTTAGAAGGACATACTCTAGTTAGATGGACATACTGTAGTTAGAAGAACATACTGTAGTTTGGACATACTGAAGTTAGAAGGACATACTATAGTTAGATGGACATACTGTAGTTAGAAGAACACTGTAGTTAGGTCATACTGTAGTTAGATGGACATACTGTAGTTAGATGGACATACTGTAGTTAGACGGACATACTGTAGTTAGAAGGACATACTGTAGTTGGTCATACTGAAGTTAGAAGGACATACTGTAGTTAGGACATCCAGTAGTTAGATGGACATACTGTAGTTAGATGGACATACTGTAGTTAGGACATACTGTAGTTAGATGGACATAATGTAGTTAGAAGGACATATATTAGTTCGAATGACATATATTAGTTAGGAGGACATACTCTAGTTAAAAGGACATATATTAGTTCGAAGTACACACTGACTGTGGTTAGTAGGACATATATTACTCTGAAGGACACACTGTAGTTAGACAGACATACTGTAGTTAGAAGGACATACTGTAGTTAGAGGGACACACTGTAGTTAGAAGGTCATAGTGTAGTTAGATGGACATACTGTAGTTAGAAGAACATACTGTAGTTTGGACATACTGTAATTAGTCGGACATACTGTAGTTAGAAGGACATACTGTAGTTAGATGGGCTTACTGTAGTTAGAAGGACTTACTGTAGTTAGAAGGACATACTATAGTTAGATGGGCATACTGTAGTTAGAAGGACTTACTGTAGTTAGAAGGACATACTGTAGTTAGATGGACATACTGTTGTTAGGACATACTGTAATTAGTCGGACATACTGTAGTTAGAAGGACATACTGTAGTTAGATGGACATACTGTAGTTAGATGGACATACTGTAGTTAGAAGAACATACTGTAGTTAGATGGACATACTGTAGTTAGATGGACATACTGTAGTTAGAAGGACATACTGTAGTTAGGACATACTGTAGTTAGAAGAACATACTGTAGTTAATGGACATACTGTAGTTAGATGGACATACTGTAGTTAAAAGGACATACTGTAGTTAGATGGACATACTGTAGTTAGGACATACAGTAGTTAGATGGACATACTGTAGTTAGATGGACATACTGTAGTTAGACGGACATTCTGTAGTTAGACAAACATACTGTAGTTAGACGAACATACTGTAGTTAGATGGACATACTGTAGTTAAAAGGACAAATGTTAGTTAGAATGACATATTAGTTAGAAGGACATATATTAGTTAGAATGACATAGTTAGGAGGACATACTCTAGTTAAAAGGACATATATTAGTTCTAAGTACACACTGACTGTGGTTAGTCATATAGACATATATTACTCTGAAGGACATACTGTAGTTACAGACATACTGTAGTTAGGACATACTTTAGTTAGAAGAAGATACTGTAGTTAGAAGGACATACTGTAGTTAGATGGACATACTGTAGTTAGAAGGAAATACTGTAGTTAGTTGGACATACTGTAGTTAGACGGACATACTGTAGTTAGAAGGACATACTGTAGGTAGGACATACTGATGTTAGAAGGAGGACATACTATAGTTAAATGGGCATACTGTAGTTAGAAAGAGATACTGTAGTCAGGACATACTGAAGTTAGAAGGAAGACATACTATAGTTAAAAGAACATACAATAGTTAGAAGGGCATACTGTAGTTAAAAGGACATTAGTTAGACTGACATATATTAGTTAAAAGGACATACTGTAGTTAAAAGGAAATACTGTAGTTAAAAGGACACATATTAGTTAGAATGACATATATTAGTTAAAAGGACATACTGTAGTTAGAAGGTCATACTGTAGTTAGGGCATACTGTAGTTAGATGGACATACTGTAGTTAGAAGGACAAACTGTAGTTAAATGGACATACTGTAGTTAAATGGACATACTGTAGTGAGAAGGACATACTGTAGTTAGGACATACTGTAGTTAAATGGAGGACATACTGTAGTTAGAAGGACATACTGTAGTTAGATGGACATACTGTAGTTAGAAGGGCATACTGTAAATAGAAGGACATACTGTAGTTAGAAGGGCATATTGTAGTTAAAAGGACATTGTGAGGGTTGTGCGGACATCCGTCTGGTAGAGGGCGCTGAAGGACTGTGGTGGCGATCGAGCATTCCTCTGACCGGTCACCAGGTTGAGACAGGTGAGTTCAATCTGGTGATTAGTTGGAGGACACACACCGAAGGGCCGGAGCGACGACGACGGCGACAGCAAGTGACGGCGGCGACGGCAGCGACAGCAAGCAACAGCAGCGACAGCATTGCAGGCTGCATGTGTATGTGTGTGTGAATGGAAATAAAAGGGTTAATCCCGAGTGAATACCACCATTGAAGTTGTCTGTCTGTGGCCCGAATCCTCACAGACATATATTAGCTAGAATGATATATATTAGTTAAAAGGACATACTGTAGTTAGAAGGACATACTGTAGTTAGAAGGACATATATTAGTTAGAAGGACCGACTGTAGTTAAAATGACATATATTAAATAGAATGGCATACTGTAGTTAGAAGGACATATATTAGTTAGAAAGACATATATTAGTTAGAAGGACACACTGTAGTTAGAAGGACATATATTAGTTCGAAGAACATACTGTAGTTAGACGGACATACTGTAGTTAGAGGGACATACTGTTATTAGAAGGAGATACTGTAGTTAGAAGGACATATATTAGTTAGAATGAAATATATTAGTCAATAGGACATACTGTAGCTAAAAGGACATAATAGTTAGAAGGACATATATTAGTTAGAAGTACACACTGTATTTAGAAGCTCATATATTAGTTAGAAGGACATACTGTAGCTAAAAGGCCATATAATAGTTAGAAGGACATATATTAGTTAGGAGGACATACTGTAGTTAGAAGTACATACTGTAGTTAGAAGGTCATACTCTAAATAGAAGGGCATACTGTAGTTAGAAGTGCATACTGTTTTTAAAAGGACATATATTAGTTAGAATGACATATACTAATTAGAAGGACATATATTAGTTGAAGGTCATACTATAGTTAAAAGGACATATATTAGTTAGAATGACATATATTAGTTAAAAGTACACACTGTAGTTAGATGGACATACTGTAGTTAAAAGGACATACTGTAGTTAGATAGACATACTGTAGTTAGAAGGATATACTGTAGTTAAAAGGACATACTGTAGTTAGATAGACATACTGTAGTTAGAAGGATATACTATAGTTAGAACGACATACTTTATTTTGAAGGACATATATTTGTTAGAATTACATATATTAGTTAGGACATACTGTAGTTAGAAGGACATACTATAGTTAGACAGATATACTGTATATTAGTCAGGATATACTCCAGTTAAAAGGACATAAATTAGTTAGAAGGTCATATATGAGTTAGGAGGACATACTGTAGTTAAAAGGACATATATTAGTTAGAATGACATTCTAGTTAAAATGACATATATTAGTTAGAAGGACACACTGTAGTTAGAAGGACATATATTAGTCAGAAGTACACACTGTAGTTAGAATTACATATATTAGTTAGAATGACATACTGTAGTTAGAAGGACATACTGTAGTTAGAAGGGCATACATTAGTTAAAAGGACATATATTAGTTAGAATGACGTATATTAGTTAAAAGGACAGATATTAGTTACAAGGACATATATTAGTTAGAAGGACATATATTAGTTAGAATAAAATATATTAGTTAGGAGGACATACTGTGGTTAGTAGGACATATATTAGTCTGAAGGACATACCGTAGTTAGGACATACTCTAGTTAGAAGGACATACTGCAGTTAGAAGAACATACTGTAGTTAGGATATACTGTAGTTAGATGGACATACTGTAGTTAGAGGGACATACTGTAGTTAGAAGAACATACTGTAGTTAGGACATACTGTAGTTAGGACATACTCTAGTTAGAAGGACATACTGTAGTTAGAGGGACATACTGTAGTTAGAAGGACATACTGTAGTTAGATGGACATACTGTAGTTAGAGGGACATACTGTAGTTAGAAGGACATACTGTAGTTAGATGGACATACTGTAGTTAGAATTACATATATTAGTTAGAAGGACATACTGTAGCTAAAAGGCCATATAATAGTTAGAAGGACATATATTAGTTAGGAGGACATACTGTAGTTAGAAGTACATACTGTAGTTAGAAGGTCATACTCTAAATAGAAGGGCATACTGTAGTTAGAAGTGCATACTGTTTTTAAAAGGACATATATTAGTTAGAATGACATATACTAATCAGAAGGACATATATTAGTTGAAGGTCATACTATAGTTAAAAGGACATATATTAGTTAGAATGACATATATTAGTTAAAAGTACACACTGTAGTTAGATGGACATACTGTAGTTAAAAGGACATACTGTAGTTAGATAGACATACTGTAGTTAGAAGGATATACTGTAGTTAAAAGGACATACTGTAGTTAGATAGACATACTGTAGTTAGAAGGATATACTGTAGTTAGAACGACATACTTTATTTTGAAGGACATATATTTGTTAGAATTACATATATTAGTTAGGACATACTGTAGTTAGAAGGACATACTATAGTTAGACAGATATACTGTGTATTAGTCAGGATATACTCCAGTTAAAAGGACATATATTAGTTAGAAGGTCATATATGAGTTAGGAGGACATACTGTAGTTAAAAGGACATATATTAGTTAGAATGACATTCTAGTTAAAATGACATATATTAGTTAGAAGGACACACTGTAGTTAGAAGGACATATATTAGTCAGAAGTACACACTGTAGTTAGAATTACTTATATTAGTTAGAATGACATACTGTAGTTAGAAGGACATACTGTAGTTAGAAGGGCATACATTAGTTAAAAGGGCATATATTAGTTAGAATGACGTATATTAGTTAAAAGGACAGATATTAGTTACAAGGACATATATTAGTTAGAAGGACATATATTAGTTAGAATAACATATATTAGTTAGGAGGACATACTGTGGTTAGTAGGACATATATTAGTCTGAAGGACATACCGTAGTTAGGACATACTCTAGTTAGAAGGACATACTGCAGTTAGAAGAACATACTGTAGTTAGGATATACTGTAGTTAGATGGACATACTGTAGTTAGAGGGACACACTGTAGTTAGAAGAACATACTGTAGTTAGGACATACTGTAGTTAGGACATACTCTAGTTAGAAGGACATACTGTAGTTAGAGGGACATACTGTAGTTAGAAGGACATACTGTAGTTAGATGGACATACTGTAGTTAGAGGGACATACTGTAGTTAGAAGGACATACTGTAGTTAGATGGACATACTGTAGTTAGAATTACATATATTAGTTAGAATGACATACTGTAGTTAAAAGGACATACTGTAGTTAGAAGGGCATACATTAGTTAAAAGGACATATATTAGTTAGAATGACGTATATTAGTTAAAATGACATATATTAGTCAAAAGAACATACTGTAGTTAAAAGGACATATATTAGTTAGAAGGACATATATTAGTTAGAAGGACATATATTAGTTAGAATAACATATATTAGTTAGGAGGACATACTGTGGTTAGTAGGACATATATTAGTCTGAAGGACATACCGTAGTTAGGGCATACTCTAGTTAGAAGGACATACTGTAGTTAGAAGAACATACCGTAGTTAGAGGGACATACTGTAGTTAGAAGGACATACTGTAGTTAGATGGACATACTGTAGTTAGACGGACATACTGTAGCTAGATGGACATACTGTAGTTAAGACATACTGTAGTTAGACGGACATACTATAGTTAGATGGACATACCGTTGTTAAACCGACATTGATTAGTTATAGGGGTGCATGCAGTAAGAAGTAGAGCATCCTTTATTTCGAAGGACACACACAGTGTGTGGATGTGGTCGCTCTGGTTGAAGGTACCCACCTTCCAGCCTTCGGGCCAGAGAGCGTGTGAACAGTATGTTGGCCAGCTTGCTCTGTCCGTAGGCCCTTCTGGAGTGATACGCCGTCTCACTGTTAGGGTCCTCCAGCTGGATCCTCCCCCAGGCGTGGGCCATGGACGACAGGGTGATGATCCTGGAGGGGGCGGACTGCCTCAGCAGGTCAAGCAGCAGGAAAGTCAGCAGGAAGTGACCTGTACAACGGCGCAGGAAGTAGAATTCTGACTGACTTTTTTTTAAACTTGCGTAACTTTAGATTTGCTGATAAGCGTACATGTTGCTTCTACCTTTTTATTAATGTAACAAAATCGAAACAGCTGACTATAACCATGTGACTAAGGTGAAAGACATGTCGACTCTTCTGTACATCAGACTGCGTTTTAATCTCAGGGATACCCAAACCCCCAGTGTGTTGAATCCACATTTCAATGAAGTAATGATGGACAGCCTTTGTGTAGCTGCGTAGTTTGTGTTGTTGTGTAGTTTGTGTAGCTCTGACCTAAGTGGTTGACTCCAAACTGCATCTCGAAGCCGTTAGCCGTCTTGGAGTAAGGACACATCATCACGCCAGCGTTATTGATCAGGACGTGCAGTCGGCTCTCCTCTGAAGCCAGACAGAGGATGGATCAACAAAGACTTCATAATAATAATACATCATGTTTATATAGAGCTTTTCTAAACACAAAGCACTTAAAAGAGATATCACTAAAAGATGGGAACATATACAGTCCCCTCCAAAAGTATTGGAACAGTAATGCCAATTCCTTTATTTTTGCTGTAGACTGAAAGCGTTTGGGTTTGACACCAAAAGATCAATATGAGACAAAAGATCAATATGTCAGCTTTTATTTCCAGGTATTTTCATCTGGATCTGATAAACAACTTAGAAGATATCATTATTTGAAAAGAAAGACCACATTTTTAGATGAGCAAAAGTATTGGAACAGATAGACTTGAAATGGATTTAAGTGAATAAGACTCAATATTTTGTTGCAAATCCTTTGCTTTCAATAACTGCATCAAGCCTGCGACCCATGGACATCACCAAACTTTTGCATTCTTCTTTTGTTATGCCTTTCCAGGCTTTCACTGCAGCCTCTTTCAGTTGTTGCTTGTTTTGGGGGGTTTCTCCCTTCAGTCTCCTTTTAAGAAGGTAAAAAGAATGCTCTATAGGGTTTAAGTCTGGAGATTGACTTGGCCAGTCTAGGACCTTCCACTTCTTGCCCCTGATGAACTCCTTTGTTGCTTTTGCAGTGTGTTTAGGGTCATTATCTTGCTGCATGACAAAGGATCTCCCAATCAGTTTGGTTGCATCCTTCTTTAAATTGGCAGACAAAATGTTTCTGTAGACTTCCGAATTCATTTTGCTGCCGCCATCATGTGTTACATCATCAATGAAGATTAATGAGCCCGTCCCAGAAGAAGCCATTGAAGCCCAAGCCAACACATTACCTCCACCGTGTTTCACAGATGAGCTTGTGTTTTGGGGTTCATGAGCAGATCCTTTTTTTCTCCAAACCTTAGCCTTTCCATCACTCTGGTAGAAGTTAATCTTCGTCTCAGCAGTCCATAAAACTTTTTCCCAGAATTTTTGAGGCTCGTCTCTGTACTTTTTGGCAAAATCCAGCCTGGCCTTCCTATTCTTTATGCTAATGAATGGCTTGCATCTTCTGGTGTAGCCTCTGTACTGTTGTCCATGAAGTCTTCTGCGAACAGTGGATTCTGAAACCTTCACTCCTGCCCTCTGGAGGTTGTTGTTGATCTCACCAACAGTAGTTTTAGGGTCTTTCTTCACAGCTCTGACAATGTTTCTGTCGTCAACTGCTGTTGTTTTCCTTGGTCGTCCCGTTGGATGTCTGTTACTTAGTACACCAGTAGTTTGTTTCTTCCTGAGGATATTCCAAATTGTTGTACTGGCTATGGCTAGTGTCTGTGCAATGGCTCTGATTGATTTCCCATCTTCTCTTAGCTTCACAATTGCTTTCTTTTCACCCATAGACAGTTCTCTGCTTTTCATGTTGATTACTATAACTGCAGTCTGCACAGGCAAAACCAGAATCTGAAACTGAGCCTAAACATTCAGTGTTATTTATTGTTTGAATAATAAATGTCATAAGACACACCTGGGCAACAAAACACACCTGTTAGTCACATGTTCCAATACTTTTGCTCAACAAAAAATGTGGTGTTCCTTTACAAATAATGATATCTTCTAAGTTGTTTATCAGATCCAGATGAAAATACCTGGAAATAAAAGCTGACATATTGATCTTTTGTCTCATATTCATCTTTTGGTGTCAAACCCAAACGCTTTCAGTCTACAGCAAAAATAAAGGAATTGGCATTACTGTTCCAATACTTTTGGAGGGGACTGTACATTTAATGCTCATGGTGACAGAGGGGTTTGTGTGTGTGTGTGTGTGTGTGTGTGTGTGGGGGGGGGGGGGGGGCTGGTATCAGTGTGTGTGTGTAGGGGTATTTGTTGATTGTGGATATCCTGATGTATCTACATAGGGTCACCAGTGTTAATGTCCTGTAGCTTTGATACATGATAACTGTATGATACTGTATCTACATAGGGTCACCAGTGTTAATGTCCTGTAGCTATGATACATGATAACTGTATGATACTGTATCTACATAGGATCACCAGTGTTGATGTCCTGTAGCTATGATACATGCTAACTGTATGATACTGTATCTACATAGGATCACCAGTGTTAATGTCCTGTAGCTATGATACATGATAACTGTATGATACTGTATCTACATAGGGTCACCAGTGTTAATGTCCTGTAGCTATGATACATGATAACTGTATGATACTGTATCTACATAGGGTCACCAGTGTTGATGTCCTGTAGCTATGATACATGATAACTGTATGCTACTGTATCTACATAGGGTCACCAGTGTTGATGTCCTGTAGCTATGATACATGATAACTGTATGATACTGTATCTACATAGGATCACCAGTGTTAATGTCCTGTAGCTATGATACATGATAACTGTATGATACTGTATCTACATAGGGTCACCAGTGTTAATGTCCTGTAGCTATGATACATGATAACTGTATGATACTGTATCTACATAGGATCACCAGTGTTGATGTCCTGTAGCTATGATACATGATAATTGTATGATACTGTATCTACATAGGGTCACCAGTGTTGATGTCCTGTAGCTATGATACATGATAACTGTATGATACTGTATCTACATAAGGTCACCAGTGTTGATGTCCTGTAGCTATGATACATGATAACTGTATGATACTGTATCTACATAGGGTCACCAGTGTTGATGTCCTGTAGCTATGATACATGATAACTGTATGATACTGTATCTACATAGGGTCACCAGTGTTGATGTCCTGTAGCTATGATACATGATAACTGTATGATACTGTATCTACATAGGGTCACCAGTGTTGATGTCCTGTAGCTATGATACATGATAACTGTATGATACTGTATCTACATAGGATCACCAGTGTTGATGTCCTGTAGCTATGATACATGATAACTGTATGATACTGTATCTACATAGGGTCACCAGTGTTGATATCCTGTAGCTATGATACATGATAACTGTATGATACTGTATCTACATAGGATCACCAGTGTTGATGTCCTGTAGCTATGATACATGATAACTGTATGATACTGTATCTACATAGGGTCACCAGTGTTAATGTCCTGTAGCTATGATACATGATAACTGTATGATACTGTATCTACATAGGGTCACCAGTGAAGATGTCCTGTAGCTATGATACATGATAACTGTATGATACTGTATCTACATAGGGTCACCAGTGTTAATGTCCTGTAGCTATGATACATGATAACTGTATGATACGGTATCTACATAGGGTCACCAGTGTTGATGTCCTGTAGCTATGATACATGATAGCTGTATGATACTGTATCTACATAGGGTCACCAGTGTTGATGATCTGTAGCTATGATACATGATAACTGTATGATACTGTATCTACAAAGGGTCACCAGTGTTAATGTCCTGTAGCTATGATACATGATAACTGTATGATACTGTATCTACATAGGATCACCAGTGTTGATGATCTGTAGCTATGATACATGATAACTGTATGATACTTTATCTACATAGGGTCACCAGTGTTAATGTCCTGTAGCTATGATACATGATAACTGTATGATACTGTATCTAGATAGGGTCACCAGTGTTAATGTCCTGTAGCTATGATACATGATAACTGTATGATACTGTATCTACATAGGGTCACCAGTGTTAATGTCCTGTAGCTATGATACATGATAACTGTATGATACTGTATCTACATAGGGTCACCAGTGTTGATGTCCTGTAGCTATGATACATGATAACTGTATGATACTGTATCTACATAGGGTCACCAGTGTTGATGTCCTGTAGCTATGATACATGATAACTGTATGATACTGTATCTACATAGGGTCACCAGTGTTGATGTCCTGTAGCTATGATACATGATAACTGTATGATACTGTATCTACATAGGGTCACCAGTGTTGATGATCTGTAGCTATGATACATGATAGCTGTATGATACTGTATCTACATAGGGTCACCAGTGTTGATGTCCTGTAGCTATGATACATGATAGCTGTATGATACTGTATCTACATAGGGTCACCAGTGTTGATGTCCTGTAGCTATGATACATGATAGCTGTATGATACTGTATCTACATAGGGTCACCAGCGTTGATGTCCTTTAGCTATGATACATGATAACTGTGTTATACTGTATCTACATAGGGTCACCAGTGTTGATGATCTGTAGCTATGATACATGATAACTGTATGATACTGTATCTACATAGGGTCACCAGTGTTGATGTCCTGTAGCTATGATACATGATAGCTGTATGATACTGTATCTACATAGGGTCACCAGCGTTGATGTCCTTTAGCTATGATACATGATAACTGTGTTATACTGTATCTACATAGGGTCACCAGTGTTGATGATCTGTAGCTATGATACATGATAACTGTATGATACTGTATCTACATAGGGTCACCAGTGTTGATGTCCTGTAGCTATGATACATGATAACTGTATGATAGTGTATCTACATAGGGTCACCAGTGTTGATGTCCTGTAGCTATGATACATGATAGCTGTATGATACTGTATCTACATAGGGTCACCAGCGTTGATGTCCTGTAGCTATGATACATGATAACTGTATGATAGTGTATCTACATAGGGTCACCAGTGTTGATGTCCTGTAGCTATGATACATGATAGCTGTATGATACTGTATCTACATAGGGTCACCAGCGTTGATGTCCTTTAGCTATGATACATGATAACTGTATGATACTGTATCTACATAGGATCACCAGTGTTGATGTCCTGTAGCTATGATACATGATAGCTGTATGATACTGTATCTACATAGGGTCACCAGTGTTGATGTCCTGTAGCTATGATACATGATAACTGTGTTATACTGTATCTACATAGGGTCACCAGTGTTGATGTCCTGTAGCTATGATACATGATAGCTGTATGATACTGTATCTACATAGGGTCACCAGTGTTGATGGTGTGGGCGAACTCTCGTATGGAGGCCGTGTCTCCGAGGTCCAGCTGCCTGAGCAGGATGTTAGGGTTCCCCGTGGCATCAACAATCTCCACCCGCGCCGTCTCCGCCTTGGCCAGGTCTCTGCACGCTAGGATGACCCTGCCCCCTGGTGGTCAGAGGGGGTGATGAAGAGTAGGAGAGGGAGAAAAACATACACACAGCCTATACACACAAATAATACGATTAATATTATCTTTTGATGTGATTGATTTGAATTGCACAATTCAAACAAGTGCAACTCCATGTGCTTTAAATGAGAGAGAAGAAAAACCAAAACGGAACTAAGAGTTTACATATAAAATGTAAATATAAATGTTTACACATAGTAATGTATATTGGTATTCTAGCTGCACCTTAAATCGTAGCCTCTGATTGGGTAGTCCTACCTCTCTTTGCCAGGTCCACCTTAAACCGTAGCCTCTGATTGGATGGCCCTACCTCTCCTTGACAGGTCCACCTTAAACCGTAGCCTCTGATTGGATGGCCCTACCTCTCCTTGTCAGGTCCACCTGAAACCGTAGCCTCTGATTGGATGGCCCTACCTCTCCTTGACAGGTCCACCTTAAACCGTAGCCTCTGATTGGATGGCCCTACCTCTCCTTGTCAGGTCCACCTGAAACCGTAGCATCTGATTGGATGGTCCTACCTCTCCTTGCAGGTCCATCTTAAACCGTAGCCTCTGATTGGATGGTCCTACCTCTCCTTGCCAGGTCCACCTTAAACCGTAGCCTCTGATTGGATGGCCCTACCTCTCCTTGCCAGGTCCATGGCGGTCTCTTTCCCGATGCCGGTGTTGGCCCCCGTGATGATCACTGTTTTCCCATCTATCCGGACGTCCGACGACCACTGGCCACAGAGCAGGGCCCTGGAAAAAAGAACAGTGGTAGAAAAGAATAGACTTTTGAATTTCATTTAGACAGATAAGTGTGACGCCTTTTTAAAGTGCTGTCTTTAAGGTGCTGTGGATAGAAGAGGCTTCCCAATGGCAATGACAGGGTGATAGAAATTGAAAGATTGAGTGGCACGGCACAGAGTTGCTGTTACTAGACAGTACACAACTATAGAGTGTGTTTGTTTACATAGAAGTTGTTTTGCTTTAGGTGTATCTATACTTGGAGATGTATAGATATGTATATGTTGTAATTTTGGTTGAGTGTATCTGGTTTGCTGAAATACTGCAAACTATATTTCTTCTTTTCTGCACAACATTACTATTTGACTGAATTTAATATGTTTGCTTATAATGATTGATAGTTTTAAAAAGGTAAATGCAATACAGGTCAAACCATCTGACTGTCTGTATTTAAAACATACCTACCTACATACATACTGCACAGTATATACATACATACATGCATTACTTAACAAGCATTACCAGCTGTGTAACTTCACTCTTCAGCATGGCAAAGACTCCGGGGCAAATAGCCACACCACTGCCTGTGCATGGTCTCCACATGCTTTCCCCTGCATATCTTAACCTTTAGGTATAATTCCCTTCAGAAACGTCTGGTGTTGCATGATTGTTGCAGAGGATGCAGCAGAGGTTAGCCTACCTCAGTGTGTAAACGTTGGTCATATTGCAGGATCTGGGTTGCCACACTGCTGCACCACACGGCTGATTCTCACCATGCTGCTGCTCAAACCTGGAGGACACGGGGATTGTGTGTGCGTGCGTGCGTACGTGTGCCTTTGTGTGACTGTGCATGTGCGTGTGTGTGTGTGTGTGTGTACGTGCGTGTGCGAGTGTGTGTGTGCGTGTGGACCGGATTGGGGTTGCGTAGCTCAAACTAATCCGGGCTAATCAGATAATAGCTCAAGCTCCCTCACTACTTTGTTTTGCCGGGGAGAGTTAGTGTTAGTGTGAGGGGAAAACAATCGCAATACAATGGACAATAGAAAAACATTAAGTATAATATTAAATAATAAAAAGATAAAGTATTAAACAAGATGGGTACAAAAGTTTACTTATTTCATTGCTGTACAATATCAACAACTTAATCAAACTGTATTTAACCGCTGAAGGAATGATATATGTTTTTGAGGAAGGTAAATACATGTCGTAGGTCTATTTTTGGTGAAGATGAAATGTGAATGATCCATAGCACAGTGGATGGCATAAAAAGGTGGCTATGGTGTGAAAGGTTTCAAGACAACTTTTTCTGGGTTTGCAATTTCAGGTTGTAATTTTACTACTGTTAAATCATAGTTCATTCAATCACCAGTACTTTGTAATTCTTACTCCCACTCTTCCATCAAGCATACAATAAGCCCTATATAATTAAAATAAACAATTAACATTAACTTAATTAAATCACCACATCATTGATTTTGCCAATCTTACAACGTATATTTTCTTTCTGTTTTGAATTCATCCAGTCAGATGACATGACTTAGCGTTCTTTGACCATGGTCAATCGTTTAACGACGCAGGGGAACACAAGGACACACAAATTGATGTAAACATGATCAGAATCTTTAGATATTTAAGAGTTTTCATACCTCTCTTCCTCAATGAGAGGCGTGTTTTAATACAAAAGCCTTGTTCCTGGTTCGCGGGAAACGGGGGCTGTGGGGTCTAAATCCTCTTAATACTTTGTAGCTTTGTCTTAAGCCTTTTCTCTAGAAACGCCCTTCAACGTCCAGCAACGTGCCCATAGATCTCTGACATATGATTCAGATTTCGGTTGAGTGTAATCTAATCAATACGTTCCAAATATATTTGATGAATAGTGTATGTTTTATTTAGCCACGTTGCGCCTTGGAAAAGCTGTTTATTGATTTGTTGCATATTATAATATGTTATCTTTTGGAATATTTTTTTATGAAATGGAACGATTGTAAGCAGCCCTACATGGGACCAATTCGAGAACGTTTCTTAAATATTTTGTTAGATTATAGATATTTTTTTACCTCTTAAGTAAGTTTGACTACTTTTTATCTTTGTTACCTTACGTGGCCTGTGCATATGAATTATGATGTCTGTAAGCCCTTCACACCCATGGTTCCCTGGAATGTGTTCAAAGAATAACCTATACACACTATCGCTCGTTCCCCACTCCATAGCACGCGATGTCACGGTGTGTTCGGTGACCGGTAGTGGTCAGAGCGCCGTGTTGAGTTTCAGGTGTTCTCCCCTCCCTCCTGCAGTTACACATTAACGTGGGTTTTTATTTATTCAAGTCCCTAGTCGTGTACCGGAATCAAATTCCAGATTGCGCCACAACAAAAGCATCGAAGAAACCATGCAACAGGAAGTATTTATCTTAGTAAATTGATTTGTTGGTCGGACAGGCAAATTGCGACCTAGATTTATATTGGCCAGTACAAGGAAGTTCTGTTCTGAGAAAACAACCTGTTCTCTCTGTTCTCCAATCTAGAGGTTAAAGCTTTCACACACGAGTCCAACATTACACAAAAAAAGATGTCTGTCATTTTTGTGAATTCCTGAATGAACGATGTCAGAGAATTGTTGTCTGGTATCCATATCTTTATGTAAACTTGAGTGCAGGCACGGCGCCAGCATTTTTTCTCTCCCGGGGCTAAATGGGAGCTTGACCAATACGTGCTAAGAGAATACTGTTTGATAAAATAGCCATAATTAATGTTTAATAAAATAGCTATGTACAATGCCAAAATACTTGAGGGGGCTTAGGGGCAGCGCATATTTGTGAGGGGGCTATAGCCCCCTCTAGCCCCGGTGTAGCGCCGTGCCTGCTTGAGTCACATGATTCAATACAACACAACCTGGACAGCAACGGAGAGCGGTAGAGAGAGATGAGATAGGTCTTTACTTTCTCACTGCGGGAGTTAACACATATTACTGTGGCTCTGTCGAAGAGGGGTTCTGAACAGGCCTTTCTACAAACTTACACAGTCTCAGGGATTTGAAATGACCTTTTGTACCACAATCACCAAAACAATCCTTTTGTTTGCAGGAAGTATAAAGCAATCAACTAGTGCTCAATAGGAAACCACTGAAAGACATGTCTAAAAGTCTGTCAACCGTTACAAGACATCCTTTGATGGGAAATTCACAGTGTTTCCACACAAGGTTGTATTGTGTGTGCACCACTGACAGAGTGCTGATATTGTGGTGAGCCTACATTGTAAATAAAATATACTACACAAAAAAGTTGAATTATTATTAACAACAATAACAACCGCAGCTGTCGGTTAGTTATAAAAGCAGCATTGAGGATGTGTGCAGCATAATGCAAAGTGTTGTCACGGTCACATGACTTCCAATAGCCAGGGGGTTATGTGGACCGTACATACACCTAACAGCAAACTCCCTCCATCCTCTACAGCACAGGAATAACAGCAGAGAGGTAATGACCTCATTATAATAATAACCTAATCATAATAATAATAATAACTCAATAATAATAATTACCTAATCATAATAATAACCTAATCATAATAATAAGTCATTTCTGTGGTGCTCATCTGACAGAGCAAAAGCAATTAACGAAAAAACGAATAATAAAAGGTAATAAACTAATCATAATAATAATAATAATTTTGATTATAATAATAACTAATTGTCAGATGAGTGCCACACCAAATGGAGGCAGACAATGAGAACACCACCTGATGGAGGGGAGGGGTTTGTGCTGTACATCTACACTGAGATCTGTGTGTGTGTGTGTGTGTGTATGGTTACACATTTACTTAATGGAATGCCACACTGCAGACGGATATGTGCTTATGTAATCCTGTTCAGTTGGGTCAAAAGTCGGTCCGCCATTCAATCCGTCAGTAAGTCAGTCTGTTCAAGGAGTTGGAAAACCAACTAGTCAGCTAGTCAGTTAGTCAGTTCAGTCAACTAGTTAAGTTGGTACATTTGAGAACCAGTTGGCCAGCCAGTCAGTCCGTTCAAGGAGTTTTAAAGCCAACCAGTCTGTCAGTCAGTCCAGTCAACAAGGTTGCTTGGTGGAGGCTGGACATAGCTTTGAAACCGGATTCTCAGTCTTCATGTAACCCCACAGGTAGGGTGAGTATGTTTGTGAGTATGTTGCTGTTTTGTGTTTTAACCGTAAGTTCAAGGAGGCTCAGAGAAACTTCTAGGCTGAAATGTGTAGAAAAGCATTTTCATGACGACGTAGGATAAAGTGTTAGGGATTCTCTCTGTTTATTGGTGTGTTTTAGACTACATTTGTTTGTTTATTACTACCAATATCACTACTAATGCATTTAATTCATACACTATACATCACTATAGACGACGGGTTAATAAAAACAATCTTATGGAATATATCCCTTACTAAATAAAACACATACAAAAAGTTCCAGTTTAAGTTTCTACAGTGACAAAGAGTAGATAGGATTTGTTGACTCCTTTTCCTTATCACCCTGGTCCTTTTCACAAGATGCCTCTTGGCTGTTCTATGGCCTTTAACAACTTTATGTGTTTATATGTATGAAGTATGGGCAGACTGTAGCTCTGTGGTGCTGACCAAAATATTTTACAATATATACCTGTCACCTTCTCTTGGGTGGTGGTCGTGTGTGTGTGAGTGTTTTGATAAACGGGGAACATGGAAAATGTCAGATGTCAGTTCCTGTTTTGAGCATTAGCTTACGTTCTGGAGAGAGAGAGAGAGAGAGAGAGAGAGAGAGAGAGAGAGAGAGAGAGAGAGAGAGAGAGAGAGAGAGAGAGAGAGAGACTACTATTAGCCCACAGGGAAACTCAATGAGGGAAATGCTAAACAGACACTTGCGCTTTAGCAGTAGCTTTCTGGAAAAGGTCTTACAAACAGAATATTTTTGGCTGGTAAAAGATTTCAATCACCAATAAGAAACATGCATTTACTTTGTGATGTAATAGGTGTCTGCAATGTTCAGGGTTTCTGTGCCCTGCCTGTAATAATACCATTAACATCAAAAGACAGGTTTAGGGTTATTATTCCTGTCAGTCCCCTGACCAAGGTACTGACATAAACCTGGAGTTGGTTCCTGGGTGCGGCTGGCCACTGCTCCTAGTACCAGTGTAAGATAGGCTGGGTTAAAATGCAGAGGACAAATCTGCCCTCATGAGATTAATAAAGCAATTGTCATCAAAATAATATTTCCGAGGATACGATGAATATGTGTGACTCAAACAGTATTGTGACGTGTAGTTATTATTGTTGTTTTTTGGTGCGTGAGGGAAACGTTCCGTCCACTAACCCTGGTCCTCGATGCCCCAGGATAGGAGAGTGAAAGAGGAAGAGAACCTCACAAAGATGTACACCCCCAGAACCCCAGCGGAGACCCTTGGCCCCGCCTTCACCAATGCAACCCCGCCCAGCACCCCTTTAGGCTCCTCCCCTTACCCCTCGACGGGGCCCCCTGCAGACGACATCCCGTACCGCTGCGTTCTCCTGGCTCTCTACATCCTGGTCCTGGTGGGCGGCAGCGGCAGCATGCTTCTGATGATCGGCGTGCTGAAAGCCAACGTGCGCTCCGTGACCACCATGGCCGTCCTGAACCTGATGGCGGTCCACGTCCTCTTCCTGCTCACCGTGCCGTTCCGGGTGTACTACTACGCGGCGGGCCGCTGGCCGCTGGGACCCGACTTCTGCCGACTGGTCAGCGCCATGATCCACGCCCACATGTACCTGACCCTGGTGTTCTACACGCTCATCCTGGCCGTCCGCTACGTGGCCTTCTTCAAAGGGAACAACTCGGCGGAGTTCTACCGGACCCTCCACGCCGTGGGGACCAGCCTGGTCATCTGGATCGTGGTGCTGAGCACAGCGCTGCCGCCCGCCATCGTGGAGTATGGAGCCGCCAACACGGCCACGGAAAACAAGTGTTTCCACTTTGGGGACCAGCTGAGGCAGGTGAGAGCAACACGCGGAAATGTGAGAGAGGCAGTCTGGGTAATAAATTGTGGAGCTAAGAGAAAGAGAGGCAGTCTGGGTAATAGGCTGGAACTGAGCGAGAGAGAGAGGCAGTCTGGGTAATAGGCTGGAACTGAGAGAGAGAGAGGCAGTCTGGGTAATAGGCTGGAACTAAGAGAGAGGCAGTCTGGGTAATAGGCTGGAACTAAGAGAGAGAGAGAGAGGCAGTCTGGGTAATAGGCTGGAACTGAGAGAGAGAGAGGCAGTCTGGGTAATAGGCTGGAACTGAGAGAGAGAGAGAGGCAGTCTGGGTAATAGGCTGGAACTAAGAGAAAGGCAGTCTGGGTAATAGGCTGGAACTAAGAGAAAGGCAGTCTGGGTAATAGGCTGGAACTAAGAGAAAGGCAGTCTGGGTAATAGGCTGGAACTAAGAGCGAGAGAGAGAGGCAGTCTGGGTAATAGGCTGGAACTGAGAGAGAGAGAGAGAGGCAGTCTGGGTAATAGGCTGGAACTGAGAGAGAGAGAGGCAGTCTGGGTAATAGGCTGGAACTAAGAGAGAGAGAGAGGCAGTCTGGGTAATAGGCTGGAACTAAGAGAAAGGCAGTCTGGGTAATAGGCTGGAACTAAGAGAAAGGCAGTCTGGGTAATAGGCTGGAACTAAGAGAAAGGCAGTCTGGGTAATAGGCTGGAACTAAGAGCGAGAGAGAGAGGCAGTCTGGGTAATAGGCTGGAACTGAGAGAGAGAGAGAGAGGCAGTCTGGGTAATAGGCTGGAACTGAGAGAGAGAGAGGCAGTCTGGGTAATAGGCTGGAACTAAGAGAGAGAGAGAGGCAGTCTGGGTAATAGGCTGGAACTAAGAGAAAGGCAGTCTGGGTAATAGGCTGGAACTAAGAGAAAGGCAGTCTGGGTAATAGGCTGGAACTAAGAGAGAGAGAGAGGCAGTCTGGGTAATAGGCTGGCACTGAGAGAGAGAGAGGCAGTCTGGGTAATAGGCTGGAACTGAGAGAGAGAGAGAGGCAGTCTGGGTAATAGGCTGGAACTAAGAGAGAGAGAGAGGCAGTCTGGGTAATAGGCTGGAACTAAGAGAAAGGCAGTCTGGGTAATAGGCTGGAACTAAGAGAAAGGCAGTCTGGGTAATAGGCTGGAACTAAGAGAGAGAGAGAGAGGCAGTCTGGGTAATAGGCTGGAACTGAGAGAGAGAGAGAGAGGCAGTCTGGGTAATAGGCTGGAACTGAGAGAGAGAGGCAGTCTGGGTAATAGGCTGGAACTAAGAGAGAGAGAGAGGCAGTCTGGGTAATAGGCTGGAACTAAGAGAAAGGCAGTCTGGGTAATAGGCTGGAACTAAGAGAAAGGCAGTCTGGGTAATAGGCTGGAACTAAGAGAGAGAGAGAGAGAGAGAGGCAGTCTGGGTAATAGGCTGGAACTAAGAGAAAGGCAGTCTGGGTAATAGGCTGGAACTAAGAGAGAGGCAGTCTGGGAAATAGGCTGGAACAGAGAGAGAGGCAGTCTGGGTAATAGGCTGGAACAGAGAGAGGCAGTCTGGGTAAATAGCAGCTAAACTAAGTGACATTAATAGCCAGGATATAGAACTTAGAAACCAAACGTATGCAAACACACCCACAGAATGTGCTCGCTCACTGGAGGAGGCCCTGGCTGTGGATGTCATTCCCCACACATACAAGAATGTCCTCCTTAAATAGAGTGACATCGGTACTAAACCCTTTGTCTCCTTCTGTGTGTGTGTGTGTGTGTGTGTGTGTGTGTGGAGGTAGCCTGGCGTGGCAGCCATTAACCACATCCTGAGTGCAGGGGTCATCCTCGTGACCCTGGCGTTGACCCCGTGTCAGATGTGGATCCTGGTTGTGGTGTGTCGTCGGCACCGCCACTCTACCCTCAAACACCAGGAGTTCTGGGTTCAGGTGCGGATCAGATAAATACATTCAAGAACTGTTAGCAGTCACCACTCTGTAAACCCAGCACAACATTGGGTTCAGGTACGGATCAGATAAATACATTCAAGAACTGTTAGCACTCACCACTCTGTAAACCCAGCACAACATTGGGTTCAGGTATGATCAGATAAATACATTAAAGAACTGTTAGCAGTCACCACTCTGTAAACCCAGCACAACATTGGGTTCAGGTACAGATCAGATAAATACATTCAAGAACTGTTAGCACTCACCACTCTGTAAACCCAGCATAACATTGGGTTCAGGTACGGATCAGATAAATACATTAAAGAACTGTTAGCACTCACCACTCTGTAAACCCAGCACAACATTGGGTTCAGGTACGGATCAGATAAATACATTCAAGAACTGTTAGCACTCACCACTCTGTAAACCCAGCACAACATTGGGTTCAGGTACAGATCAGATAAATACATTAAAGAACTGTTAGCAGTCACCACTCTGTAAACCCAGCATAACACTGGGTTCAGGTATGATCAGATAAATACATTAAA
>CM030189.1:1317010-1339510 GCA_017639675.1 Aplochiton taeniatus
ATGTAGTGGTAGTGTGTGTGTGTGTGTGTGTGTGTGTGTGTGTGTGTGTCAAAGACTGCGGTACCTTCTGGAAGGTCTTGCTGGTAAGAGGTGAGGTGGTGTGCCCGTCCTCGTCAGGGAAGAAGGTGTGTTTGTTGACCCGACAGACGGCCCTTCCCCCTCGGGAACCTTTCCTCCCTGACCCAGCACTGGAGGCCGTCCCTGGGTTAGGGTTCCTCCCTGACCCAGCACTGGAGGCCGTCCCTGGGTTACTACGCCCCACCCAGCCTGGGTCTTGACTGGGGGCGGACTTGAACCTCAGCACGCTCTCAACCCTGAGGCAAACACAAACACACCCCCAAGACTCAGACACATACAAGTCATCTTCTATGTCAACGAGACATACAATCTTTTTTTTTTTTGTGTTTGCAAATACGTCTCCCTCATTCTTTGACCTAAGATGGGAGGTTTGCATGTGTGTGTGTGTGTGTGTGTGTGTGTGTGTTGCTCTTACACAGGGTGAGGGTTGTGTGTGTGTGTGTTGCTCTTACACAGGCGGGGGGTTGTGTGTATATGTGTATGTTTCTCTTCCACAGGGTGGGGGTTGTGTGTGTATGTGTATGTTTCTCTTCCACAGGGCAGGGGTTGTGTGTTTGTGTGTGTGTATGTGTGTGTGTGTGTGTATGTATGTGTGTGTGTGTGTGTTGCTCTTACAGAGGGTGGGGGTTGTGTGTGTGTGTGTGTGTGTGTGTGAGAGTGTGTTGCTCTTACACAGGGTGGGGGTTGTGTGTGTGTTGCTCTTACACAGGGTGGGGGTTACGTTTGAGCCCCAGTCGTTCCCAGGCCTCCTCCACTGACATCCCAGGGTTCTCCTCTGCGTCCAACTCATGACTACAACAACAAATGATACCATGGTTACAACAACAAACAATACCATGGTTTAAACTCAGGACTACAACAACAAACAATACCATGGTTACAACTCAGGACTATAACAACGAAAGATACCATGGTTACAACAACAAACGATACCATGGTTACAACAACAAACAATACCATGGTTTAAACTCAGGACTACAACAACAAACAATACCATGGTTACAACTCAGGACTATAACAACGAAAGATACTATGGTTACAACAACAAACGATACCATGGTTACAACTCAGGACTATAACAACGAAAGATACCATGGTTACAACAACAAACGATAACATGGTTACAACAACAAACGATACCATGGTTATAACTCAGGACTACAACCACAAACGATACCATGGTTGCTCCCACGCATGCAGCAGAGTTCTCTTCATTAAAGCAGAGAGTTCCATCGATGTTCATAGACTTACTATTTTTTATCAAATCTAACGTTGCTAGATCAGTTCTCTCCCGATCCTTGTTTAATTCTGATTTAGCATTTTTTAAACATGAATTAACACATTCATTTGAATGAATGGATGGAATCGTAAAACTGCAGAGTGTGTGTGTTGTTAGTTTACTGTTAAAACTGCAGAGTGTGTGTGTTGTTAGTTTACTATGTTAAAACTGTAGAGTGTGTGTGTTGTTAGTTTACTATGTTAAAACTGCAGAGTGTGTGTTGTTAGTTTACTATGTTAAAACTGCAGAGTGTGTGTGTTGTTAGTTTACTATTAAAACTGCAGAGTGTGTGTGTTGTTAGTTTACTATGTTAAAACTGCAGAGTGTGTGTTGTTAGTTTACTGTTAAAACTGCAGAGTGTGTGTGTTGTTAGTTTACTGTTAAAACTGCAGAGTGTGTGTTGTTAGTTTACTATGTTAAAACTGCAGTGTGTGTGTTGTTAGTTTACTGTTAAAACTGCAGAGTGTGTGTTGTTAGTTTACTGTTAAAACTGCAGAGTGTGTGTGTTGTTAGTTTACTATGTTAAAACTGCAGAGTGTGTGTGTTGTTAGTTTACTATGTTAAAACTGCAGAGTGTGTGTGTTAGTTTACTGTTAAAACTGCAGAGTGTGTGTGTTGTTAGTTTACTGTTAAAACTGCAGAGTGTGTGTGTTGTTAATTTACCTGCGCTTTACTTTGGCCAATCGTCTCTCAGGTGGACGGTCGTCATCTTCCTCATCGTCGTCTTCCTCGAGGCACTTTCTGGTGACCCTTGACCCTTTCTGTTGGTGCTGAGTGCTGATTGGCTGTGAGGGTTCTGTACCTGAAAAACAGGAAGTGTTCCATCAACATCCTGTTATCCATTTATACTACTGTCTACACTTAACTCTACCTGCACTGTTAACATTCTTCTACTGTACTGGTATATCTTTGATAGAATATTACGACCATTACAAAAGCGTATTTTGGATTGATAATTTAATCAGACAATCATAGGGATTTGTAGTCAATTTGGGCGTATTCCTAAAAGATTTCCCGTGGCTCAAGGTGTTCTAGATGCTAACTGTAAGATCTTTTTAGTGGGAGGTACCAAAGGCCAAGTTCAGATAGGAGCAGCATGCCACGGCACAAGCATAATCATCATATTCAATAATCCTACCCAATACCCATACATATACTCATACACTCTGCACTTTACCTTGTGGTATTTGCATCCATCTGGTTAGATGCTAAACTGCATTTCGTTGTCCAAGTACATGTCATCTGTGCAATGACTAAGAGTTGAATCTAATCTAATCCCAGCCACGAGAACTGTTCAAGCATATTCTTTTATTTTCCAAATAAATACATTCAGGGTTGTCCCACTAAGAACAGTTCATGGTAAGGACACAGCTAAAGCCCATTCAGATCCACTTGGAATGTTACCAGGGCATCTCAAGTTGCAGGGCGCTTTGTGTCAACAAGACGTTCATTCACGTTAAGCAGCCCCCACTACTCTGTCTCTGTCTCTCCACTCTACTGCGTCACCTCTCATACCCCTCTTTGCCTCTCTCTCTCCCCCCGCGTCACCTCTCCCTCTTTCTTTCTTTCTCCCCCCCCCCCCCGCCCGCATCACCTCTCATCCCTCCCTCTCTCTCTCTCTCTCTCTCTCTCTCTCTCTCTCTCTGACACTAGTCATTAAATATGCATGGTGAGCTCGAGATCCACGTCACATGTTTCCCTTCAGATATGGACAGTTTGTGTTTGATGAACAGCCATTCCATGAAATATTCAAACAGAGTCCACCTCACCAGGCTTGTCTAGAGCTCAATCTGACATCCCAGCTGGTACGCGCTCTACTGGGATTCATCTATTAGCATGTATCTATAAGAGATACATAACTTGAGCATATTTCTATGAAGGGGGCTTCCTGTACAGGCTTAGTTGAACACTAGATCCACTCAAGTAGAAATTAGTTGAAGGAGCAATGCTAGCTGTTAGATTATCATTTGATGTGCTTAGTACTATTAGCTAGTCTCACTGTTAAGTGCAGGAGCAATGCTAACTGTTAGCTTATCATTTGATGTGCTTAGTACTGTTAGCTATTTTCATTGTTAAGTGAAGGAGCTACGCTAGTTGTTAGCTCATCATTTCATTTGGTTAGTGCTATTAGCCATTCTCGCTGTTAAGTGAAGCGAGCTGCAACACGCACACAAACCAGTCCTCTCCTTATATGGTCTGCCTGGGGTGTACACTACAGGTAATTGTGACTAAACTAGGAAAGGTAATCTGGTCGGCTGGCCGCGCGGCGGGTCGTTGCCACGGCAACGATAGCCTACCTCTGCTGGGCGTGGTCTGGCTGTCTGGCGAGGTCGCGGGTCGTTTGCGATCGTTCCCGCCGTCACACGGGCTCTCCTTCCCGCACTCCGCCTCCTCCCGATGACCACTGTCTGCACATTGGCCAGCTCCCTCTGAGTGACCGCTAACCTTACCAATCAGAGTGGTCGCATTGCTAATGCCCGCCTCATCCGGACTAGGGGGTCCAATCAGTGCTTTAGTCTCTGCAGTGTCACAGCATTCGCTAAGCGGTGCTTCCCGTTCGGTCTCTTGCTCCTTTTCTCTCCTCTCTCTTTCTATCTCTTCTTCCTCTCTTCTCTTCTCTCTTTCTATCTCTTCTACCTTTCCTCTCCTTTCTCTTTCTATCTCTTCTTCCTCTCTTCTCTTCTCTCTTTCTATCTCTTCTACCTTTCCTCTCCCTTCTTCCTCTCTTCTCTTCTCTCTTTCTATCTCTTCTACCTTTCCTCTACTCTCTCCTTCCATTCCTCTCTTCTCCTCTTCCTTTTCTCCATGCCTGGGCTCCTCTATCTCTCTCTGCACCTCCTCTGTCTGTCCTCCTTCCATCCTTCCTTCCCTGCTCTCTCCAGGGTCGTTAGGGTTCTTATTAGGGTTGCTAGGGTCCGGGGTGTCCTTGTTGCCACGGCAGCAGTCAGCGGTCCAGCCTTGAGCCGCCCAGTATGAGAACTGTTCCCAGTAGTACTGGTAGGTCTCCATGGCGTGCTCCTCCCAGGCTGCCTGTGTGGCAGGGTTACCCCAGGGAGGAGGCACCATCTCTGAGTCAGTGGAAGAGGAAGAGTGGGTCTCTGGATGGGTGTCCAGCCAGCCCTGCCAAAGCAGCCCTTCTCCTTGCAGAGCTGTGTTGGTATGAAGTGTACACAGAGGAGGCTGAATCAATGAATGTCCTTTACACTGGTCGGTTGACTTATCTTTTTATATCTAAGACAGTTCATATCTTAGTCCATATCTAGTCTAGAAATAGACAGTCAGTAAGTAAATACATTTTAGAATGTGCGAGTTTCTTTGAATGGGAGTTAAAGAAAAGAATGGTAATTAAACTAGAATCCTTTTTTTATACAGTTCAATTGTTTAAAAAATCAATTTAGAGAAATCAACACCACACCAATAGCCCTGCCATCACCACCTCTACCTCCATCTTCATCATCATCATCCTCCTCACCCCAGTAGGCGTCCCATCCTGAATCATGATTGGTTGCAGTGCTCTCTCCTTCTGCACTGGGCCACGCCCCCTGGTGATCAGCCACTTCCTGGTTTACATCCTGGTCCTCGGGGCAGAGATCTACGTCCTTCATCGCTGTGAGGGTCTGCTGTTCCCTGTAATCATCCTCATCCTCCTCTTCATCAGGAGGAGCTTGCCAGTAGTTAGCAGTTCTCCTCTTTGAGCTCTTCCTCACCTGTGGGGTGACAACACACTACGTGAAGACAGTATCGCAGAAGAGTAGAGGAAGAGGATTATCATGTCTAACCTCTGACCTCTTACCGTTATCGTCTGTGTGTGTGTGTGTCTGTCTGTCTGTGTCTGCCTCCGTGAGTGTGTATGTTTTTGTCTGTCTGTCTTTGTGTGTATCTGTGTGTGGGTGTGCATGTGTGTCTGTATGCCTGTGTGTGTGTGTGTGTGTGTGTGTGTGTGTGTGTGTGTGTGTGTGTGTGTGTGTGTTCAAACCCACCTCTTTTCTTTGGGCAGAGGAGCAGACAAAGGCTACAGGTAGTCCCATGCTGGCCATCAACATAGCCTCTTCATCTAGTGGATCAGCCTCTTCTTCCTCCTCCAACTTCTCTTCTTCTTCCTCCTCCTCTTCCTCCTCCACTCCATCCCCCTCTGGATGGTCATCCTCATCTACATAAAACAATGTAACTAATTTAAAAAAGAGACATCAAACAGTGGTTGAAACCGTTCTTTGCTAAACTAAACTAAAAGATTCCCCACTGCTTCGATCATTAAAAGGGCCCAGGATAACAAGGCGCTTTCAATTAAACACAGGCGCCCTTATGCTACACTGGGGTAGGGTCAAACACTACGTTTATTTTGAAAGTCGTGTAAGTGTTTTATGCGTGGTAAACTAAGATAGCTGACTTCAGAAACATTGACACAAGTAATTATGTGACAAACTTCACACCTGAAGACGGAGGTTAGGGTCAGACCAGTATAGCTTACCTCGACCTTCTGTCTTTTTCAGCAGCCTGTTGTCCGACCTGTACAACTCTCTGTCCCTATGAAAGTTCAGAAACCGGAGGCGACAGAACAAAAACAAAAACGTTAAGGATGGGGGGTCGTATGAGGAAGGGACACGGGGATATAGAACAGCAGTTCTGCAAAACCTTTTCAGCATATCATTGTGAATCGGACGAGATGCAATCATCAATCATACACAACTTAATGACAACCGCGTTCTTATCCTATACTTACTGCACAAAAGCTCTGCTACACATGCAGTGGATAGTCTTCTCATCGCGAGACACACTCCCTAGACTGAAGAAGATATCAGCAACTACGTTGCATTTTCTGTTTTCGATCATTCTGTTGCTCTTATGTTTGTTGGCTTAAGGTGGGAATTAGAAGACAGAAAAATCAAATTTTTGCCTGTTTGGATAAAGTCGCTGGCTGGCTAACTTATGGCTTTTCCAGGGTCAGTATGTCACAACAGATACAATCTGCTGTTAAATAGATCTCTTATTCCTTACATGTTACGATTACTTGATGGGAATCTAGCAAGAAAAAGCATCGTTACACAAAGCAAACATGAGATTAACGCAAAGTTGCAAACACACATGCTCATTGCATGGTTTCAGTACGACGCAAATGTAGCTCGTTGTTTTCCCGGTTGTGTCACATCAAAAATGTTCCGTGCAGACAAGGAAGCTACATCAGTCTTGGTGTCTTTGATTGCAAGCTAACGCTATTCATCAAGGAGAGTCAAACACTGGGGAACAAAATGTACGTAAGAAATCTTACACTATAATGTGTTTTTGTATGAAATATCATTGGCAGTTTGCTCAATGTTAGCAAAACGTCTGCGCAGTTCGTGAGTTTGGAGATGATTGCTTATTAAGGCGCTAACATTATCATTCATTATACAAGTAGAATGCTTGTTAGCTTCCAAGCTAGCTGTCAAAATATGACAGCAGAACACCAGACAAAGTCGGCTTTGTGACAATCAGTGCCTATCTCTGTCTTGTGTTTCACGTTTTTTTCCCCGAAGACTGCAGACTGCTGTATCTATTGTCTTAACACATTAATCTAAACGGGGGGTGAAAGGTTGGGGTCTGACTAAATTAAGCTGTTGTTTTATTTGGAATGAAACATGTCTGCAGCTTTTTACTGTCGCTGCTGTCGTTTTATGCAAATATGCAAATATGCAAATAGAAATATCTTGATATTGGAATAATGAACTATTAAATGCACAAACAATGGTACATTTCCCCTGCATGTAATTTAACGACTGTAGACTACGGTATATCAAGACAGAACTTTACCCCTGTTATTGTTGACATTGGAACTTTAACCATTTCTCTCCCTCCTCATTTCCTCGTCAGGTGGAGCCATCCGCTGATGGTATCTTCATCTTTCAATGTGAGGGCGGCCAGCTGACTGACTGGCTGGCACCGTTAAGCCAGCTAGCTGACCAAACGACTGACCGTTTTTTACTATTTGGCAGTGTGGCTATCAACTGTCTTGTTAGCTGCCTATTTTACTGACTGTTTCACTGGCTGACTGCTCGGTCAGTATGTCAAACGATGGAAACCAGTCTTGTCTGGAAGGAGCAGAGGATACCATTTCATTCCTGGTTAGTGTTCTACCCGGGTGTGTTTGTTATGTGTGTGTGTGTGTGTGTGTGTGTGGGGGGGGGGGGGGGGTTGAGAGAAGTGGGAAATTGCCTTAGAACTATGAGCACATCATCTTATCCATGCACTGCAGCCTTCGGCCATGCTGATGTTAGCTGCATGTTTTGTTCTGATCTCCAGGTGTGTGTGTTCCACATGGGTGAGGAGTGGGCGGACCTGGGCAGACTGGAGGATTACCTGAGTGTGCTGGAGTACCTGGTATGGGTCTTCACCCCACTGGCCATCGTCTTCATCCTGCCCTTCCTCATCGTCATCCTCCTCTACCTCTCAATCCTTTTCCTTCATGTCTACAAGGTACACACACACTCACATAGACAGACGCACACAAACACACAAACGGATGCTCTTGCAGACACATTCACACACGTTCACAACTTTAACACACAACAGCCATATAAGGGCCAGATAAAGTGACAGAATGAGGGACTGGACAGTGCCAGTGTTTTGCTAACCACATCTCTCCTCTTGGCTCCTCCACCACCAGAGGAAGAACCAGCTCCGGGAAGCCTACTCCAACAACCCGTGGGACGGAGCCAGGAAAACCCTGGCCACGCTCTGGGACGGCCACGGTATCATATGGCACGGTAGGACCGTCCGATAATAACAATCATAAGAAAGGTGACAACATCAAAATAATCATGATAATATTAGTCGGGGCGCACCACAAAGGCTAGTCCTAGACGCAGCGGCCCGGGTTCGGCCAGTCGGCTCTTTGCCTCATGTCCTCACCCCTCTCTCTCCCAACTTTCCCATGTGCCTACTGTTCTGTCCAGTAAAGCATTAACATACCTAAAAAAAGAGTAAAAAGAGTCGTAGCCTGGTCTGTATTTGGGGTGCTTAAAGGATTGTTAGATACCAGTAGTATCTATACCAGTAGTATGTTAGATACTACTGGTACTCCGAATAGTAATAATAACAATATTAATATTAGGATGTTGTTGTTACTGTTGCCGGCTCCACCAGGCTATGAGATCCACGGCATGGCCAAGGTCCCTGATAGAGGGGGAGCGTTGATCGTCTATTACCATGGAGCCATCCCCATAGACTACTACTACTTCCTGGCCAACGTCATCATCCACAAGGGACGCACCTGTCACTCTGTGGCTGACCACTTCCTCTTCAAAGTCCCAGGTGGACGCGCACACACACGTACACACTCACAGAACACAAACACACACACACATAGACACAGAGACGTACACATCTCTCCCATATAGATATAAACAGGCACACAGATATACACATAGACACTCAGAAATAGTGTGCACAGGCACAGAGTTAAGTCTCAAGGTCACAGATAATGTTATTGCCATGAAAATAACGAACGAAAATTCTTGGGTGGGTGGATATCGCACAGCTTCCCCAAACTCAATTTCTTTGTTTACTGCAAGTATTTTCTGTACTGTATGTGTGTTTATATCATGTGACTGTCTGTCTGTGTGTGTGTGTGACTGTGTTTATATTGTGTGTGTGTGTGTGTGTGTGTTTGTCAGGCTTCAAGCTGCTGCTGGAGGTGTTCAGCGTCATGCACGGTCCCCAGGAGGAGTGTGTGAAGGCTCTGCGTAGCGGACACCTGCTGGGTATCTCTCCAGGGGGCGTGAGGGAAGCGCTGTTTAGCGACGAGACGTACCCTCTTCTCTGGGGCAAGCGCAAAGGTTTCGCCCAGGTTGCCATCGACGCCCAAGTGGTACGTCTGAGAGAGGGGTGACAGGTTTGATAGCTCGTAACCTCAAACCACCTCAAACTCAAAGTTAAAAACTTGGAGCCGGAACTGTTTTCAGCCTAGCAACACAAACATAACTTTTCTTATTTGAGAATATGCTAAGAGTGGTTAAACTACTATTAAGGTAATAATAAAAAATAAGACTTTAAAAAAGATGTTAACGTTGATTATAACTGTAGAAATTGTGAACTCGAGAAAATGGAATGGTCAGAAATAAATGTGAGCTAAGCTCCTACCAGCCGTTAGTTTAGTTTAGTTTAGTTTAGTTCATTATCCTCAAAGAGGAAACTTGGTTCACAGATTGGTGCACACATGAAAGGTAGATAGATAGATAGTAAGTAATAAGTTTGTGTGTGCAGCATTTACCTAGAATACCTAGCACGTATCCTGCTTACACTGTGTAGCATTTACCATCTGACACCTAGCATGTATCCTGCTTACACTGTGTAGCATTTACCTAGCATACCTAGCATGTATACTGCTTACACTGTGCAGCATTTACCATCTCATACCTAGCATGTATCCTGCTTACACTGTGTAGCATTTACCTCACATACCTAGCACGTATCCTGCTTAGACTGTGTAGCATTTACCTAGCATACCTAGCATGTATTCTGCTTACACTGTGTAGCATTTACCTAGCATACCTAGCATGTATCCTGCTTACACTGTGTAGCATTTACCTAGCATACCTAGCATGTATCCTGCTTACACTGTGTAGCATTTACCTAGATAAATGAATCATGTCATGTCAATCACTCTAATCCCTGCCTCCTCCTCTCTCTCTCTCTCTCTCTCTCTCTCTCTCTCTCTCTCTCTCTCATTCCCTCTATCTTCTCTGTTTTTCTTTTTTCCTAATCTCTCTGTTGGTCTGTTTTTCTTTCTCTCTCTTTGTCATTGTTTCTTTATCTCTCAGCCGATAATTCCAATGTTTACTCAGAACGTGCGCGAGGGCTTCAGATCTCTTGGAACATTGAGTAAGAACCTTTTCATTTTTTCCTTCCAGGTTGTTTTGGCTTCCAATGTCTACTGGTTGTTGTACTTAGCACTCACAGTAAAAACACTCAACATCTCTTCTTTCCCTCCTTCCCCCTCTCTCTCTCTCTCTCTCTCTCTCTCTTTGTCTCTGTGCATCCAGAGTTTTTCCGCTGGATATACGATCGGTTTCGTGTGCCAGCAGCGCCCGTGTATGGAGGGTTTCCTGTGAAGTTCCGTACCTACCTGGGCGACCCCATCCCCTACGACCCCAACGTAGACGCTGCGGAGCTGGCTGAGAAGGTCACCACACTCTCCCTGTTAAAAAACTGAAAAGAAAAAAACAGTTTGTTATTACATAGTTTTAAATGGTCAGTGAATTATTAAGAAATTAAATGTAACAGTCAATTTACAGTTGCTTACCTGTTTCCACCATGGGGCTGATATGTAACTACCCTGCTGCCCCACGTAGCACAGTGCAGTCCACTTCAGTTTGGAAAAGCGTTGCTAAAGACTTATAACCTCTGCTGTAGTAGATATTTTGGGAATCACTTGAATATCATATCTAATGAACAATTATTTATATAATAGTGAATCATTTGAATTTCTGATTTTGATTCCAGGATTGTGATGGTGGTCATGTTATTGTTATTTTCCCCCTATGTGGTCCAGGTCAAGATGGCGGTCCAGACACTGATCGACACACACCAGAAGATTCCTGGGAACGTCCTCCGAGCGCTGCTGGAGCGTTTCCACACCAGACACAAAGAGGACTAACGCTCGTATGGACCTAACAGAAACAGTAACATTACAGATGTGTGACGTGTTACGGCTGTAAAAAAACTGAAATAACATTACAGATGTGTGACGTGTTACGGCTGTAAAAAAACAGAAATAACATTACAGATGTGTGACGTGTTACGGCTGTAAAAACCCCAGAAATAACGTTACAGATGACTGACGCTTTATGCCTATAAAAAACAGAAATAACATTACCGATGACTGATGTGTTACAGCTGTAAAAAAAAAATGAAATAACTTTACAGATGACTGACGCTTTATGCCTATAAAAAACAGAAATAACATTACCGATGACTGATGTGTTACAGCTGTAAAAAAAAAATGAAATAACTTTACAGATGACTTACGCTTTATGCCTATAAAAAACTGAAATAGCGTTACAGATGACTGACGTGTTACGGCTGTAAAAAATACATAAATGACTTTACAGATGACTGACGCTTTATGGCTGTAAAAAAACTGAAATAACATTACAGTGGAATCTTTTAGAGCTGGTTTCTTTCCTTGGCGGCTCTTCCAGAGTAGGAGGGCTGGTCCACGAACACCAAGTAAAGATCCCATCGGCCATAGAATTACAGTGAACGCAATGAAAACGAATGTAGAAACCAGCAGTCCCAATAGGTAGCTTGTGGTGGCCTTTTTATTGTCCAACAAAGTTAACAGACTATTTGGCTATTGTTGTCTAACGCCATGGTTCAGGGCATACAGGTTAAGCCGCGCCCCCCAACCGTTAGATGAGTTAAACACTGCTTTTGTTTTGACACTGAGGTGCTTGGAGGCAGCAAGCTTATGAGCGGAACTGCCTTCACAGCTACAGAAAGGTCAAAGTAAGGGAGAGACTTCTTATTAATACATCTGCAGTTAAAGGGGACAGGCCTGTTCAATTCTAAGCTGTCATCAATGAGGTAGCTGTTTGTGGGTTTTACTTGCCTAAGGGGCAATGAGAAGTGCTGTGGTTCCCATGGTACCTGTACTAGCAAGCTTGAGGAACGGCAACCAGTCAAAATCTATTGCCTTATTTCCACTACAGGACCAAGCAAAGCAGGACTCATCTATTATGTACTAACCTAGCCTTTGTTTGCCCTTTAAGTGGAAGCTAGACTATTATGTGTTAGTGGATAATAGGATATTGTGGATAATAGGATATTGTGTGCTAACCTAGTTAGCCTTGGTTAGCCCTAAAGTGAACGCTAGGCTACCTTTTCATATGAGAATTATTTTCGATCCAACATCAGTCGATCAGCTTTAAAATCACCTGAAAACATAATGACGTTTTGTTACTGACTTTGGTCTTTGATAGTTGTAAACTAAATCAAAAATATTCTTGCACTCATCCAACTTTTTTTGTGTGGATTATTACTAAAACAACACAATGATGCCAATTTGTCTACTGTGGCTATAATTGTTAAAATGTGGTAGATGTCCAAAGTGATGTTCGGAGACTGAAAGTGTGTGTTTGTGTGTATGGGTGTGCGTGACAATTTGCATGTGTGAGATGTCTGTGTGTGTAAATAAGCATGATTATACATGTTCACTTTGACAGTCAATTTGCACATTTTGATTTGTTCAAAGTATTACTGCCAACAGTTAACTGCATTTCCTTTTTTTATGATTATAATCAATACTTTGTTTGACCAACTAGAGTAAAATGAAGAATGAAGATACCTAATACGTCAACAGTAACCTCAGAAGTATTTATATCAATAACCTAGTGATTAACGATTTATTGTGAAATGGTTGCCTTTTTCTGTTTTCTGTATCAAAGTACTTTCTTTAATTTGACGGTTTTTCTAACATATATTCAATGTTGAATTATGTAGATATTATTATAAAATGTTTGTACATTTAGATTATATTGTTGTCCACTATCAAAACATTGCGATTAAGGACATTGTCATCTCAAAATAAATATATTTTATTACAACTCTTATTTGTGGGTTTATCGCTGTCTCTGTTGTGACCGTCTGATGCTGGACTAACCGGTAAATCCCGAAGTGTGGTAGGCCAGTAGACAGCGGTAGGCCGGAACGTCTCATTAGTTTGCAGTGTAGGCACGTTTCATTGCCTGGCTTTGGGTCCCAGTCTGGAAGTAAATAAGCTGCCACTCAATTTCCTCTGCTCTACATATTACCCATGAGGCATACAAAAAGGAAGAGAAACAGAAAAGCCAGTAGTCTAAAAAGTTAGTTTCAACGTTGACGTAATTGTGTACAGAATATTTAAAGACCAAATGAACAAGCAAAAGGAACTGACCACAGTGTACTTTATTTAATTAATTTTGGTACTTTGCGTTGCATTAGATTCAAATAAAAATTTACAAAAATCCAATATATATACAAAAATGTCATGTTTCATTGTTTTTTTCACTCTTCATTGATTTTTACAGTAAAATTACTATTTTTTCCCCCCAAATGTAATGCATTTTAAGCACTCCCATCACACAATGCAACTTACTGAAAAGACCGATAACTAACAGTTTTTTTGTCTTTGACGTTTTCTGTCTATTTTTTTTAAATACATCACATACACCACACTAGTTTTATTTCAGTTTTACATTGTCATAGCAACAGCCATTTGGGTGGCATGTCACCATCCAATCTAAGAGCCACACCCATCACAGTCCCAGCTTTGACAGAGGAATGTTAATTCTTCAACATGTACATTTGCATACATTTTTATTTACAGTTAAGATACTTTTTGTTTTTCAAATAACTATTGTGATCCTCCGTTGTAGCAACCAAGAAAGGGATATACTAAAAGATGCCTGTACATCATGAATAACACGAGCCTGACAGACAGGATTTCCCCCTTTTCTTCATTTCGTCTTACTGTGCTTGTACTAAACTGTCCTATTATATATATATAGAATAGCAGGGCTATGGAAGGGGAGAAGGGACATCAAGTACGAAACACCACTGTTAATTCCTCTTCTAATGTACGTAGCTAGTCAACTTATCTGATTATCAGCTATCAAAACTACTTACATCTCCCCCACACAAAAAAAAAATCAAAAAAAGTATTTCTCAAATTCAGACAAATTTGGTTATTGAAAGAAAAAGATAGAGCACTTTGCTTAGCATCAGTAAGTTGTCGTCCAGGGTGTGTCTAACAGTTTGGATTTGAACCCCTCATACCACTGGGCCAGATTGGCCTGCCTGTCCTCAGTGCCTGTTTTCTGCATATCTGAGAGATGGATAGCTTAGTAGCATAGCTAGCGCAGACGGCAGCTACATGTTGTCGACCGCCTTCCTAGTCGAGGCGAAGTAGCCTAAGCACGTGATGACGGAGCGCCGCCAGCGCGCGAGCGGAGGGGACTTAGTTTAAACCCGTATGAAGACGGCCGTGAGTCGAGCACCTCTCTCTCTCTAGCTGCTCAAGGCTCTACAACGCAAACCCATTTATACACATTGAAACTTCAACACGTCACTCCTTGACATGTCAACCAGGACAGATAGGACCTCCTTCACACTCCCCCGTGTGTCAAAGATCTGAGGTGCACCAAAACAAAGTCTTGATGGTACTTTTTTAAATGAAGTAAAGAAATATCATTTTCTTTTTTTTAAGGCAAACAAAACATGTAAGCAGCATACGATGGTTGTGAACACGTAGGAATAGGTTGTTGGAATTTGCTGACACACGTGCATTTACTGTCCATCCTCGCAATATTACGTGGCACTTCCTGTGGTGCACAGGATATCCTGCCGTGTTCAAACTCTAAGAACTTTATCAAACTGTTTGACATTCACATCCCAATGCCTTTAAAGTAAACCTCAGAGCAGAATGCCTACCAGACCGGGGGATGAAATATACAGCTTGACTGTATTCTGTCCACAAACCGCGATGAGATGTTAATGTACAACGTCATCATGCCACCCAAGAGCCTAGAAGGAGGACCGTTTGTTGACACCCTGGATGCACATAATCCAAACCATCCACCATCCAACCCAGGCCTGGACCGTCCCCAGAAAAAGACTTAGGAGAACCTGCCAGTGAATTTTGTGTGAGGATCTGACGGGGGTTAGTTCAACCGAACGGGCCGTGAGTGTTTGAGGCGTTAGGTCTCGCCCACGTCTGAGGAGAAACCGTGGTTTCGTTGTTGTTGTTTTGTTTGTTGTGGTGGTCGGACTCAGAAGCACACATTTACCCGAATGGCCTACACCACCCGTGTCCAGCCAAACAGGCAAGGACCGCAGGTCCAAAGTGATCGTTACCGCACTGCAGGGTCAGCCCACCAGACAGGGCCGAGCTAACAGCAGATGGAGGGCAGACACTGACAGCCTTTAGACTAATCTTTCATTTATGAGTCTGTGGACAGCTGCCAGCTGACCTCCACTCATATGAAGGGTTGATTAATGGAGATTTTAAACACTCCACAAACACCAACTACATGAACGGAATCTGAATTAAACGAGAACATAAAAAAAAGATGAATTGACCAATTTCAGAAAACTTAAATCACCCTGGGAGATAAAAGAAAAGGACGTGCATTTACATCCAAAACATGTTGAGCAGCAATGTCAAGCAGTTTGAATCTTTAAGCAATAGTAAGGGAAAATGCGTTGTGCGATTTGAATAAAAGGATGTCAATGGGCAGACAGACAGTGTCAGAGTCATTAGAAGGTTGACTGGGTTGTTTTCTTATCCATCTTTTCCCAGCTTGGCATAACGACTCAGCTGAATTACCGCAATGTTATGATAACAAATAGTGCTTGTCATGTACAGATTTCCCGAATGGTGAAATTTGTTCAGATTCACATAAAATAAAAACTTGTTGTTTTTCTTTTATTGAGCCATTGAATTATTATGTGGGGGAAACAAATAAAAATAACAGCCCCTCAAACACACCAGCCAGACTCAACCAAACGCTCAAACACACCAGCCAGACTCAACCAAACGCTCAAACACACCAGCCAGACTCAACCAAACACTCAAACAGACCAGCCAGACTCAACCAAACGCTCAAACACACCAGCCAGACTCAACCAAACACTCAAACAGACCAGCCAGACTCAACCAAACGCTCAGTCCTTCTTCCTCTTCTTGTGCTCTGACTAAAGGATCATCTCCACATGGTGCTGAACCACCAGCATCTCTCGTTGATGTGTGTGCCCTCTGAGGAATCACCATACAAAGCCACCCTCGATCCCCCTACGCCTAAGGCTGCTCCCTAAATGTTGCCGGCTTCACGGTTTGTGCTAAATAACAACTCATAAAATAAAAAAAAACTTGACGTATAAATAAGCTTTCCTAAGCAAAACATAGGAACAAGCAGTGCAACAAACAAACCCTGTAACAAACAAGCAGAAATAAGATTATACTACAAACAAAGGCATGTCGCTCTGAAAAAAGGCTTGAGGCGAATGTGTAAAAGAGGCTTAAAGGTGATGCTTGTGGACAAAGCATTGTGATCGTGAGATAAACACAGTGTGCTAGCAAGCTAAACGTGTGACGGACTGTCTCTACAAGGTTACACCCTGCTCATAGAGACAGTGGGGAGGGGAGCGACCTCCAACTCATACATATTTAATAGTGTTGAGAGAAACATGCCACAGAATACTACCACACACACACACACACACACACACACACACACACACACAACACACTCACACAATGCCGTGATGGAGCAACAAGGCAAAACATGTGAAAGCAAAAAGGATTGGCATCCTAAGACTGACCTGTTCTGGAATTTAGATGATTTAAATAATAAGACACCCGAACCAAGAGTAAGGCTAACTGTACTGGGAAATGACTAGATAAATGAATTCAAACTTCTGAAAGTTCCTTTGGAGCAGAGGCAGTGTAATCTACAGGCACATCTTGCAAGGCAGTAGACCATTAGAGGGCGACCTTTGACCTTTCTCCAGAACCTATCCGTCAGTATGATGTCACTGATTATTCTTTGCGGACCTGTCCTGCTGGTGTTAATGGGCTAGAGCAGTCCAGCACGGCCCAGCACGGCCCAGCACGGCCCAGTACGGCCCAGCACGGCCCAGCACTGCCCAGCACGGCCCACCTCAGCCCCGCTCGGCCCAGCTCGGTTTCACTCGGTTTGGGAGTATAAAAGACAATACAAGCCGGGATGTGAGATTGATTCTTGGGACAGCATTGTACATTGTGCTTGCGTTTGTCACGTTCACTTCAAAGAAAGAGAGAGAACTACTTTGGAGAGGGAGCATGTGCCTCCCGCTGTCCAGGGGTAGAGAAACCAAACGGTAGGTACCTCGAGAGAGAGCCCTCTCCTTTTGTGTGCAGGCCCCTTTTCATCAAGCTCCAGCCTTGTCGTTACAGACACCAGCCATGCCTGGGGGGCCTTTGCAGCCGACTCACCAAAGGAAAAGCGTCTGCACACGCGCCTTTGATCTGCCCACCTTTGATTTTGAGTGACAGCTACTGTGAAGTCATCGGCTCATGCCGCAGAGTTCCTTCCTGGATCCGTAAGGGGTTCCTGTTGCCACGGCAGCAGGTAGCACCACTTTGTGCAGTATGGGTTGGGGTAGAATGCTATAGATTCTATTTCTCTGTGTCTCTATTCATAGCCTCAAACCAGCAGGGAGGGCTGTCCACCCAGAGAGCCCTGAGTGGAAGGACTATGGGGCTCTCTGCGTCCCTGGCCATTATGCCCTCACATACACAAACATCGGCCACAGATGCACACACATTTGGACACATGGACACGCACGTTTCCCACTATCACCACCCCCCCGCCACCCACACACACACACACACACAGAATTACAATGATCGCAGTACACTTTACATAAATGACAACGTTTTCGGTTATGTACATCCTGGTGCTTGATTTGGCTGAGGCGGCAGAACATCTTCTTGTCTCTCTCCCTCCCCACCCCCTCTCTCCCTAAATAGCAAGCCAGCCAGTCAGCCAGCTAGGTACTCAGTCAGTCAGTCAGCCAGTCAGCCAGCCAGCCTGTCAGCCAGCTAGGTACTCAGTCAGTCAGTCAGCCAGCCAGTCAGCCAGCTAGGTACTCAGTCAGTCAGTCAGTCAGCCAGTCAGCCAGCCTGTCAGCCAGCTAGGTACTCAGTCAGTCAGTCAGTCAGTCAGTCAGTCAGTCAGTCAGTCAGCCAGCTAGGTACTCAGTCAGTCAGTCAGTCAGTCAGTCAGTCAGTCAGTCAGCCAGTCAGTCAGTCAGTCAGTCAGTCAGTCAGCCAGCCAGCCAGCCAGTCAGCCAGCCAGTCAGCCAGTCAGTCAGTCAGTCAGTTAATTATGGATGTCAATAAGAGCTGCCAGGGAGCTGTTTCTTGGCAAACGTCTGATGCACCTTGAGTTTTTATGTCCGGGCCAGAGAAAGAAGAAGGCTTGTCCATTCCATCTTTCTTTTAGTCTGTCCATTCCATCCATCCATTCACCCACATTTTTCATAATCGGTCACTGGGTACTCCAGGCCTTCAGTTCTAGACTGGTTTGTGTCTCTTAGTCCCCTGGTCCCTGACCACAGAACCGGTGCCCACCCGTCCCATCAGAGAACCCGCGTTGGTTCTGGATCCGAAGAACCAGACAGAACCTTATTATGGCACTAGAGAAACATGGCTGATGACACTGATCTTAGAACCGGTGGGGGAGGTGTGGGCACCTGAAGGCTCTGCTGATGGAGGGGCTGTTATCGGAACGTCCCACGGCGACGTGAACCCTTTCTGTTCTCCTGTGGGTCCCCAGCACGCTGCAGCTTCAGACACAGTCCAGTGATCCGAGCTGTGTTTCCACCAGGAGGAGAGAGGGGGGAGGGGTCTGACTGCACCGCCACGCCCTCTTTGGTCGGAGGAGAACGCCGAAAAGAGGGGCGTTTCCATGGTAGTGACCATCGATGATATCAGCATGTGATATCCTACTGTGTGATCTCCAGTGTACTCCACACCACGGCCGTGTAGCTAGATAGATGTCTTCCATGATCACGCCCAATTAAAAACAAACAAAAAACTACAATAACAACAATTAGAGCTCGTCCTTGGAGCAGAATCTCTGGTTCAGGGCGTACAGCTATCTACGCCCTGGCTGCTGTGTGTGTGTGTGTGTGTGTGTGTGTGTGTGTGTGTGTGTGTGTGTTGACCGAGAGATGTAGAGGGACAGCAAGAGACAAGAGAGTGAGGGAAAAGGAGATAGATGGAGAGAGAGAGAGAGAGAGAGAGCGAGAGCGAGAGCGAGAGAGAGAGAGAGAGTTGTTGATTTCTTATTGCCTTGGTCCTGTTGCTAACCCACAGTCGGAGTAGAGAGATATTGAAGTGTTTCCGTAGCAGCAGCAGGTTACCGTCCCCCGTGGGGGTGGGGGGCGTTGAGGCGGGGGCCGTGACTATAGCGTGGTCTCATACTCCAGCCTCTCCTGCACCATGGTGTCGTCTTTGTACTGGAGCCGTGGGGGGGCCGGGGAGCAGTCTATGGCCAGGATAGCCTTGCGGAGGCTGCGGTCCAGTACGTGGCGCTCCCAGGCCGGGTAGTGGTTCCGGCACAGGTCGATCTTGATCACCGTCTCCTCCAGGCGGGGCGCCCGTGAGGACGGGGTGGAGGGGGGGGGGGGCGCACCTGAAACACGGGCATGCAGCCGTCCCGCTCCGAGTAGCCCTTCCCCCCGTCCCTCTCCAGCGTGTGGCTGGCCCCCGCCCCGCCTCCTCCTCCTCCTCCTCCTCCTCCTCCTCCTCCTCCTCCTCCCCCGGCCCGCGCCCCGCCGCGGTTGGAGCGCAGCGAGTTGGTGGCGCCCTCCGACGGCAGCGTGGAGAACTGCGCGGTGGGGTCCAGGTCCAGGGGGGCGCCGCTGGGCGAGCGGCCGAAGCGCGGCCCGTTGGGGTGGAAGAAGGCGTAGTACATGAGCATGAAGACCACGCCGGTGAGGAAGCTGCTGAAGATGACGCAGAGGGCGGGCACGGCGAAGGCGTCGGTGGCGTGCGGCGCCCGGTAGAGGTACCACAGGGCGCTCAGCACGGCGTTCTCCAGCAGGATCAGCAGGTAGTAGATGAGCAGGCGGCAGCGCGTGGGGCCCTCCTTCACGTTGAACCAGCTGAAGATGTAGATGATGCCCACCACCATGTCGAACACGATCTCCTCCCACTTGGTGATGCAGAAGTCGGTCTCGCAGTGGACGATCCAGAATGTCATCACGCACCTACCCGCCAAACACACACACACACACACACACACACACACACACACACACACACGCGTTTAGACTATTAGATATGGGTTGTGTTTTAAATACACACACCTAGACACTAAACACACACACATTTAGATTATCAATCTATATGTTGCGTTTTGAATACACACACCTAGACACCAAACACACACACACACACACACACACACACACACACACACACACACTGCTTTAAGGACTAGCCTTAGCGGTAAGCGCTTTAAGCCTATGAGCCACCTGCGTACCCCTAAATACATTTTCCAATTAGAAGAAAAACACATAGAAGTATATATGTGACATATTGGATGTGCAGCAGTAGAACAGAAACTGTATTTGCTGTTGTTTGAATACATATAAAGAAGAGGATGAGTAACAGTGTGATGTCACTGTTCAGTGAGGAAGAGGGCGTGGCCCACCAGTGGAGGACGATGAAGATGCCAAAGTAGAGCTGGAAGACGGAGGCAAAGAGGGCGAAGGTGATGACGCGCGCAGCGATGCTGAAGAAGTGCCAGCAGAACTGGATGATCACCGCCAGGTAGCTGATTGGCTTCTTGTCGTCACGGGAGTCCCTCAGAGCCTTCTGATAGGACGCCAGAGCCCAGGCCAGGGAGACCAGGGACGCCGCTGCTGTCATACCTGGGATAACCACACACACACACACACGCACACACACACACACGCACACACGCACACACGCACAAGGTAGACAAGTGTTGGCATAAAGAGGAAAACAGGAAGACACACACACGCACACACACAGGGAGAGAGACAGATAGATGAAATGATGGTTGCCCTCACAGCCACATAATTAAAAGACAGGTTTGTTTGTAAGACGGTGAGGATGATGCCCTGATAATTGCTCCTTGGAGACGGCAGAGAGTGTACGGCTGGTGTTTAATATGAGGGGCATCATAAACTTCAGCACGCTGCAAGATAACACACCAGGAACACATTAGCAGCTACAACAAGATAAGAAGCACTCAGGAAGAGAGAGGATAGAACAGAAGGTAAAACAACAGAGCTATTTAGAACAGAAGGTAAAACAACAGAGCTATTTAGAACAGAAGGTTAAACAACAGAGCCATTTAGAACAGAAGGTAAAATAACAGAGCTATTTAGAACAGAATGTAAAACAACAGAGCTATTTAGAACAGAATGTAAAACAACAGAGCTATTTAGAACAGAATGTAAAACAACAGAGCTATTTAGAACAGAATGTAAAACAACAGAGCTATTTAGAACAGAAGGTAAAACAACAGAGCTATTTAGAACAGAAGGTAAAACAACAGAGCTATTTAGAACAGAAGGTAAAATAACAGAGCTATTTAGAACAGAAGGTAAAACAACAGAGCTATTTAGAACAGAATGTAAAACAACAGAGCTATTTAGAACAGAATGTAAAACAACAGAGCAATTTAGAATAGAATGCAAAACAACAGAGATATTTAGAACAGAATGTAAAACAACAGAGCTATTTAGAACAGAATGTAAAACAACAGAGCTATTTAGAATAGAATGCAAAACAACAGAGCTATTTAGAATAGAATAGAATATAAAATAACAGAGAGCTATTTAGAATATAATATAATATAATATAATAAAACGGAAAAACATTTACCTTGACAAAATATAATATAATACAATTTAGGACGCAAATGTTAGACGCTTATTTAGAAGACATGGCTAAGGAGACTGAGCTGATCGGCCTTTTCATGCTTCTATATAAAATGGCTGACAGAGGGGAGGAAAGATTCAAGATCCTAGTTTCATACCCTGCTGTAGTCCTTATGTACCTGCCTGTCCTTGAGAATATTGCTGTTATTGTTCATTTCTCTATTTCCACAGGTTTGACTGACTGAGACCAAGTCTCTTTTGCAGCAGTGCGTTCTTTACAAAGGCAAGTAATGAAAAAAAGAATAACAAAAACAAAGAATAGAACTGTGTTTTGATCCACAGCCTACATGATTTACAGTCTGTCTTCAAACCGCCCAGTCAGTCCTAGGCCATAGCTAGTGTCTGTCTAACATGTCAGTGTGGGAATGAATGTGTGCTGTGTGCTGTGTGTGTGTGTGTGTGTGTGTGTGTGTGTGTGTGTGTGTGTGTGTGTGTGTGTGTGCATGTATGTCTGTTTCTGCATCTATATCTATACAAACTGGCTCTTTGAAATATGGATTTTTCTGTTGCCGTGTCTAATCTGTCAACAAATCTATATGTGTGTGAGCAAGTGTGCTTCTTTATATACATGTATGTGTGTTTGTTTGTTTGCCTGTGTGTCTTTGAACATGTATGTCTCTGTGTGATTAAACGTGTGTGTGTGTGTGTGTGTGTGTGTGTGTGTGTGGGTG
>CM030189.1:1349510-1354510 GCA_017639675.1 Aplochiton taeniatus
GCAGGGCTGGATGTAGCTGGGGTAGGGCTAGGGTAGGGCTGGGGTAGGGCTGGGTGTAGCTGGGGTAGGGCTGGGGTAGGGCTGGGTGTAGCTGGGGTAGGGCTGGGGTAGGGCTGGGTGTAGGCCTGGGTGTAGCTGGGGTAGGGCTGGGGCAGGGCTGGATGTAGCTGGGGTCTGGTGCTTAACGCTTGGCTCCCTCCAGGAGAAAATGAACAATGACAAGTCTAGGTAGGAGGCAAGGATGAGAGAGAGAGAGAGAGAGAGAGAGAGAGAGAGAGAGGGGGGTGGGGGGGGTGTAGAGAGAGGAGCGGGAAGAAAGGGGGGAAGAGCAGGAAGAATGAGGGAAAAAAATTGACATTGACGCAAGAAGATATAATAGAGAGATAATTTGTCTGCACCTTCTTTCTCCCTCTCTTTCTTTTCCTCTTTCTTTCCTACATCACCTCTATTTCCTTGTCCCTTTCTCTTTCCCCTCATTCTCCCTCCGTCTCTTTCACTTTCCTCATCTCTCATGCTGGGATCTCTCCATCATTTTATCATTTTCTCTCCCTCTCCATCTTTCTATTCCTCTCTCTCTCCATCTTTCTATTCCTCTCTCTCTCCATCTTTCTATTCCTATCTCTGTCCAGTTGTTCCTTTTCGATCTCTTGTTCAAAGGCTAAACCAACTGACATCAGCGTTGCCACTCGCCTGTAGACAGAGAGAAGGGGGGCAGCATCACTGGGAAGTGCCGGTGAATAATTCAAACACACCCACGCCATGAAATATTCATATCTGGAGGGCTTTCCTGTAGGGCAGAGGAAACTCTGTGCTTAGGGGAGCAATACATACCTGGTGTTAAAACACACACACACACACACACACACACACACACACACACACACACACACACACACACACACACACACACACGCACACGCACACACGCACACACACACACACACACACAGGGCTCGAAGTGGAAGTGGGAGAGCAATAAAGAAAGAGAAAGAGAGAGTGAGATGGAGGTGGTGTGAAGTGTGTGTGTGTGTGTGTGTGTGTGTGTGTGTGTGTGTTAATAGAGCTTGTCCCCTCTCCCCTGGACAGTCAGCTTGTCATCCTTTGAGGTCATGCAGTGAAATGATAGAATGGACGGAGAACACACCTCATTAAACAAACAAACACTCTGGAAGACAATTAGCTGGAGACCCGTGGGAACACATACACACACACACACACACACACACACACACACACACACACACACACACACTCACACTCACACACACTCACACACACACACACGTCCCTTTGAACAATTTTGCGTGCCCTTGTAGCAGTGAGCAGGTGTGTGTAGTGTTGTAGTGTTTACATTTTTGGTGTCTCAGAGAGCAGTGTGTTGCATAACACACTCACTCACACACACACACACACACACACACACACACACACACACACACACACACACACACACACACACACACACACACACACACACACACGGATACAGTCTGATGGTTTGTTGAGTCAGGACAGTGTGTTTGGGAAGAGGAGTCTCCCCAGAAAAGAACAGAAAAGTAAAGAACAGAACTGTAAAAGGAGAGAAGCCAAAGCCCAAGGTGAAGGCTGTATCCCACCTCTAGTGGTCTCCCAAGGTTACAGAGGATAGCTGGGGGATAAACAGTTCAGAGGAAGAGGAAGATGAAGAGGAAGATGAGGAGGAAGATGAAGAGGAAGATGAGGAGGAAGATGAAGAGGAAGACGTGGAGGAAGATGAAGAGGAAGAGGAGGAGGAAGATGAGGAGGAAGAAGAAGAGGAAGATGAGGAGGAAGATGAGGAGGAAGATGAGGAGGAAGAAGAGGAAGATGAAGAGGAAGATGAGGAGGAAGATGAAGAGGTAGATGAGGAAGATGAGGATGAGGAGGAAGATAAGGATAGGATGAAGAGGAAGATGAGGGAAGAGGAAGAGGAAGATGAGGACAGAGGATGAGGGAGATAAAGAGGAAGATTAGGAGGAAGATGAGGACAGGATGAAGAGGAAGATGAGGACAGAGGAAGAGGAAGATGAGGACAGAGGAAGAGGAAAATGATGACAGAGGAAGAGGAAGATGAAGAGGAAAATGAGGAAGATGAGACCGTCCAGTTCTGTTCACAGGAAGACTGGTGAGAAAGGGAAGCCAAAGTCGAGGCAGCCCTTCCTAACAAACAAGCTCAACTATAGGTTAAAAGTATGACCAACGCTATTCATACATTATACACAATACACACATAGTACACGATACACACACAGTACACACTCACACACACACACACACACACACACACACAAACAGTACACAAAACACACAGTACACCACACACACAGTCCCAGTGGGCTGGCATCACTACCCTACGCACTAGACCATGTGATGCAAGAGTGATGCAAGCAGGAAGCAGTCAGAGCCAGCCCCGCCCCTCTGTACCAGGAAGTAGATGAACAGCAACACTTTGTATACATCTCATATAGGACTGATGTACATCTCATATGGATAGGACTAATCCTGCTACTAATGAGCACTTAAACCTTTTTTTAACATTATTAATTGCTTTTAATTATTAGTATCACTCCGTACCATGGCTAGAAAACTAGGCTAACTTAGTAATAGTTTCAAATGTAAGGCGGCAGTTAAGATCAGGCACCTTAAGTACACACGCACACACACACACACACACACACACACACACGCACACACAGACACACACACACACACACACACTCACAGTTGTGCACTACCTAAACAACTTAAAAAACAAATCGACACAGACCTGAAGACAAACAACCATCAGGTTTAAGTCTCCAGACAGACCTGAGCCCCCCTGAGTAAATATGGTCCCATAAATAATAGCTGCTTACACCCCCATCTGTGTTTCAGCCTAGTGATCACTGGCTACAAGCTGGAGCTGCTGGCTGCCTATATCAATACCTCATTAGCGGATAGCCCTCGCTACTTACAGCCGAAATATATGGAAGGAAAATACATGTTTTTTTAACTCAGACTCAAGGTTTCTTTAGAAGAACGAATGGAATAGAGAGTGTTTGTCGAGTCTCTCTTTCTCTCTCTCTCTCTCTCTCTCTCTCTCTCTCTCTCTCTCTCTCTCTCTCTCTCTCTCTCTCTCTCTCTCTCTCTCTCTCTCTCTCTCTCTCTCTCTCTCTCTCTCTCTCTCTCTCTCTCTCTCTCTCTCTCTCTCTCTCTCTCTCTCTCTCTCAAACTTTTTCACATGCTTAGTAGGGCCCTTTTCTCATTTGTTCCACTGGCTGTTTTCAGGTTGTGGCATTGACACACAAAATGTGCTGCAAGGGCTCTGCCGCTTGGCATTTCGCCAAGTAAATAGGGCAATCTCTGTTCTTTTAGTTTCTATTCAAATTCCTTATATATACATTTGTTTATTTGGGGGGAAATTGTTTCTAATGGGATCATATTTTGGGAACGCGGTGAGGAACTGGACTTGTGTCTGACATCTCTTATCTTCTCTTAGGAGCCAGGTTTGTCGTCTTTCTCCCTTTCAATGGCCAAGCTCAGTTCACTCAGTCTGCAGAGTCAGAGCTTTTCTAATCCTTAAGTCTTTAATTGCTAAGTAATCAGAAAAGGTGTAGTCTCTGTTTATGGCCATAAAGCATTGCAATTTATTTTGTTTTTGAGTATTTTTTGTCCAATGTTTAATATAATGTTCTTTTTGTTTCTTTATCATTTTGTTTCGCATAATATTATTGGTTTGCGGCTCTATTGGGTCCTCTGTAAGAGAAATGCCTCAGGACCAACAGTCTGAAGGGACTCTTCTCCAGTTGGGTAGGTATGGGCTTTGTACTGAAGTGTTTTGGGGTGACTTGTTTGTATTTGTTTGTATTTTTATGAGTGCTCTTTTCTGAATTTGAAGTAGCAGGGGATATTGACCTCTTCTGCTGTCCAGGCAGTGTTTGGTGTTTTTCTTTGCACGTGCATTATTCAATCAAGTGTTTGTCCCATTTTTCAAAATCATTATTTGTGGGTTATGTGTCATATCTCACTTCCATGAAGGGCTATTGGTTCTAGAACAGATTTGAATCTTGTTGGTTCTAGAACGGATTTGAATCTTTTTGGTTCTAGAACCGATTTGAAACTTTTTGGTTCTAGAACAAATTTCAATCTTTTTGGTTCTAGAACAGATTTGAATATTTTCAACCAGATTTTAACTGGGATTCCAATTTGCACCCCCATTTGAAAGCTTCCATTTGTGCTTATGTTAAGTAAGCCTAAATAGGTATAGCTTTTAGTGTGTTCATTAATTAGTGGTGTCCAAAAAGAAATTGTGTGTGTTTTCCTGATATCTGTATCTTTTTTGAAATATCATGATTTCTGTCTTTTGGGGGTTGACTGTTAGAGCCCAGGTCTGGCAGAACTTGTGCAAGAGATCTAGCTGTTGCTGGAGGCCCTCTTTAGAGCGTGACATCAGCACTATGTCATCTGCAAATAGTAGACTCTTTATTTCAATATCATGAAGGATGAGGCCAGGTGCTGAAGGTTGCTCTAATTCTCCCCCTCTCTCACTCTCTCTCTCTCTCTCTCTCTCTCTCTCTCCCTCCCTCTCTTCCCTCCCTCCCTCTCTAATGTGGGGTCCCTATGAGAGTGTGTGGTGTGGAGACTCTGCCAAGAGTCTTGAGTCTTAGAGTCTTGGGGTCGTTTTTTTATTAGAAGTAGGTCGCCCCACACCAAGGCTGGGGGGGTTGTTTCATTTAAACGCAGCCTCCATGGTGTCAATTACACTTCATGATAAGGCAGAAGCTGTTTCCCTCCATTTCATGAAGTTGTTTAGCGCAGATGAAATGTTATTTCTACGTAATCACGGGACGGATAATGTTCTAGAACCCTCTCTGGTTTCTTTCCCCCCTGTCAGTCGACTTGACCCGGGACGACCCCACCGCCATGACACAGGCCCTGCACACACACACACACACACACACACACACACACACACACACACACACATCCAGACCCTATAGATC
>CM030189.1:1359510-1367010 GCA_017639675.1 Aplochiton taeniatus
AATCTACATGCCATCATAAAGGTCTATGACATCACAAATCTACATGCCATCATAAAGCTCTATGACAACACAGAGGTACAAGACATCATAAAGATACATCATCAGCATCTGACAGATCCCAAAGAATGGATGATGTTGATCCTTTACTTAGACTCCTTCCATCAATGGTGAAACAATACAACCCGCTGAGTGACCCCAAACAGCCCTGTCTGTCAGTCAGAGTAACCTGTTCACCAGGCGAAAAGTATTTCAGATGACATGGGGCAGAGTCAAAGCCTTTAGTTTTGTGCAAGATCTGGGTTGTCGGCGTAAATTATTTACAGAGTGAAAGAGACACACACCCACCCCCACACGCCCCCCCCCCCCCCCCCCACACACACACACACACACTTACGTCACCAGTTGCAGACATGCTGTGTATGGGTTGTTTCAACAGTTGGCTGTTCCAGGTTGTCAGCTACACAACAATACAGGAAGCACACGCCATAGAATCAGATTGAGTAGAAGGATCAGATCGGACCGGCTAAACAGCCCGTCATCAAAGACAGCCACCTGACTTTGGTGTAGATCTAGACAGAAAAGACACCACCAGTCACCGTTGGGGACGGTTAAAGCGAACAGGCCTGTGTGTTCTAGTTGGTGTAGCTCTATGGCTCACACTGACAAACCATGGCAACCAAGACAAAATGATTCAAATAGTGACAAGGCATTAATCCATAAATAAGCGAGAGGAAAAGGGGTTAACTAGTTGCATTTTGAAATGATAGGGAGACGGACGCGGGGGGGGGGGGGGGGGGGGGTGAAGGTGGAACCCCTCCAGGCTGTGAACAACGCAAGGAGCTGGTTGCTCAGCAACAAACTAGCTTTTCTAGAGAAGAGAAAGAGAGAAGGAGGGGGGGTTGGAGAAGAGAGACAGAGGGAGAAGCTGATAGAGAGGTGTGTGGGTGTGTGTGTGTCTGTGTCTGTGTGTGTGTGTAACTGACAACTACAGACAGAGACTGTCCTCCCCATGAGCTACCAAGCTGAAAGTGGACCAGTGTCTTGTGCTCTCCTCCTCACACTCGGTCACACACACACACACACACACACACACACTGCTCTGTCACACACACACACACACACATACACACACACACACACACACACTGCTCTGTCACACACACAAACGGACACTGCTCTGTCACACACACCCACGGACCCTGCTCTGTCACACACACACACACACACACACACACACACTGACACTGCTCTGTCACACACACACACACTGAAACTGCTCTGTCACACACACACACACACGGACACTGCTCTGTCACACTCACACTCACACTCACACACACACACACACACACACACACACGGACCCTGCTCTGTTACACACACACACACACACACACACACACTGACACTGCTCTGTCACACACACACACACACACACGGACCCTGCTCTGTCACGGTAGCCGGCTGCTGCAGCCAGGGTGACACGGCAGAGTTCGGACCAGTGAACCACACACACACCCTGTCATGAAGAATGAGTGTGTGTCTGTTTGAGTCGTCTCATAATCTCTGTGAAGTGTGTTAAAAGAGACAGTAGCATGCTGGCGTCACATGCCCAGACATGACACTGATGAAAGAACACAGAGGCTCTCTGTCTATCTGTATGCATGCAGATTATAACAGATATATTATCTACAAATCAGTCTGCTTCTCCATAACCTCTCTGTCTGTCGGGATGGATGTAGATTATAACAGATATATGATCTACAAATCAGTCTGCTTCTCCATAACCTCTCTGTCTATTTATAACAGATATATTATCTACAAATCAGTGTGCTTCTCCATAACCTCTCTGTCTGTCTGGATGGATGTAGATTATAACAGATATATTATCTACAAATCAGTCTGCTTCTCTATAACCTCTCTGTCTATCTATGTGCATGTAGATTATAACAGATATATTATCTACAAATCAGTCTACTTCTCCATAACGTCTCTGTCTATTTATAACAGATATATTATCTTACATATGTGTCTGCTTCTCAGTAACTTCTCTGTTTAAACACCTTGCGTGTGAGGGGTGGCCTGCAGGAATGCAGTAAGTCCCTTTTTTACACACGTTACATATGTGTGTGTGTGTGTGTGTGAGAGAGAGAGAGAGGGACGGAGAGGGGGAGGGATAGAGAGACAGGACCGCTCTCGAGTTGTATTTGACAGAACGGAGAGAGCAGAAAGAAGGGGAGAAAGAGAGAACCATGTAGAGTATTGAGTTCATAGTGTGTGTGTATGTGTGCCACTCTGAGAGGGTGTGAGTCTTTGTATGTGTATCTCTGTGGGCGTTTGAGTCTGTGTGTGTGTGTATCTCTGTGTGCATGTGTGTGTGTGCGTGCATCTCTGTGTGTCTGTTTGTGTGTGTGTGTGTGTGTGTGTGTGTGTTTTCAATTAGACACTTCCACGGTCGGTTCAGTTCAGTGTGTCTCCCAGCCGTCCTGCTCTCAGGAGATGAGATAGCAGAAACATTCCTCCAGGAGGCTCTTCTTCACAGGAACCAGGGGATCCTCACAGATAAACTAATACCAGGAAAACCCTGGATGAAAGCTGGACATCTCTTCATACTGCTGGATTGAGACACAGAGAGAGAGAGAGAGAGAGAGGGATAAAGAGGAGGGAAAAGAAAGAGAGAACAAAGAGAGAAATAGAGAGAGAGAGAGAGAGAGAGAGAGAGAGAGATAACTAACTCAGTAAATAGCCATTTTGTTGGTTTTGGTAGCAGTCTGTCAGGGTCTGGGTTAAGGTAACAGGGCTGATCCCCAAGGCCCAAGGCCAGGAACAGCATCAGACTGATGCCAAGGAAACAAAGGTGGGGTGGGGGGGGTAGAGATGCTCTCTATGCCAACATCTCTCTAGCCTTCCCTCTGTCTCTCCTCCTCTGCCTCTCTTCTCCATTAGCATAGGACAAAGGTATGCTTCACAGATTTCCTTTTGGTCGTTTTAATAGTTATCGGAAGCTAGTCTTCAGCGCTAAAACAAATCCGACTTCTCCTCTCCATGGCGTGGACTCTACGAATGGGCTGGGGGTTCTATTCCGAGGAGCGGTTCGTTTCCATGGCGTCTCGGGAGAGATCCGGAACCCTAACTGCCTGGGAGGGAAATCTGAAGGGCAAACATTATATTATATTATTATTATTGTTATTGTTATTATATTTAAGAACAGTTTCAAAGGCGTTAACATAGCTCGGTTGTCTGTCAGACAGACCGACAGACAGACAGACAGACAGACAGACAGACACGGAGAGACAGGCAGACAGACAGACAGACACACAGAAACTCAGACGGACAGACAGACAGGCAGACACACAGAAACTCAGATGGACAGACAGACAGACAGACGGATAGACAGACAGAGACAGGCAGACAGACACACACACACACACACAGAAACTCAGACAGACAGACGGATAGACAGACGGACGGACAGACAGACAGACAGACAGACAGACAGACAGACAGACAGACAGACAGACAGACAGACAGACAGACAGACAGACAGACAGACAGACAGACAGACAGACAGACAGACAGACAGACAGAGCGGGTGAGAGGGCTGCTAATTGAATAATAAAGTCCCTTGGCCTCCTCTTGTTATCAGTAATGGTATGTCGTTGACTTTACTTACAAAGCTCTCCCCAACAAACATCTGTTGTTTCTGTCTGTTGTGTTACACTCGAGTTGTGGCCGTTACAGTCCTCCCTTCAAACACTGGTTTATTCTCTGGGTCCCTCATATGAACTTCAAACTTGGACACAGAAATTGACTGACAATTTCCAAAAGTAATACCGTGGTAAATCCCACCGACATGTCAAAGGTGTGTTTTATGACAACGCTGTGACCATCATAGAAACATCCGGTGTATCTCACCTCATCTTCTTTGGACCTGTAGTCGTCCCTTTAAGTAGAGAGCTGCTGATCTCTGTCCCCTCACAGCCAGACACATGGGTTTGGCTGGCGGCTAACTTCTAACTGTCCAAATAGAAAATGTAGTTTGCGATTTTTGGTTATTTGAATCGATTTCCAGGTGTTTTCAGGACGCCTGGAAACCTACATATACAAACAGCATATGTCTAAAGATATATAAACAGCATTTGTCAAAAGATATATAAACAGCATACGTCTAAAGATATACAAACAGCATTTGTCTAAATATGCAATGCAAGCATAAATAAAACAGACCAAGCATAAATGTGTATGTTTATTGTTCAAACATGATTAGGTAATTTAAGTCAATACAGACTGGAAGGTCTACACACTCACTGCTTCATTGAGTAACACACTCACTCGCTCGCTCGCTCACTCACTCACTCACTCACTCACTCACTCACTCACTCACTCACTCACTCACTCACTCACTCACTCACTCACTCACTCACTCAAATACAGAATCACAGAGAAGTCTGATGATGAAGCGTGAACATCCAGGCCATTGTCCAATGAGCTGGATCTTTTATATATCTTGAAGTTGTACACAATACAGCCGCACACTCTCATGCAAACACTCTGTCTGTCTGTCTGTCTGTCTGTCTGTCTGTCTGTCTGTCTGTCTGTCTGTCTGTCTGTCTGTCTGTCTGTCTGTGCCTCTGCCTCTGCCTCTCTGCCTCTCTGCCTGCCTGCCTGCCTGCCTGCCTCTCTCTCTCTCTCTCTCTCTCTCTCTCTCTCTCTCTCTCTCTCTCTCTCTCTCTCTCTCTCTCTCTCTCTCTCTCTCTCTCTCTCTCTCTCTCTCTCTCTCTCTCTCTCTCTCTCTCTCTCTCTCTCTCTCTCTCTCTCTCTCACACACACACACACACGCAGGCTATTTAGATCTAACTACGGCGCAATCATAATATCATAGAGACGGCGTGTACCCCCCCTTAGTGGTGTACCTGTTACTATGGAAACACAGAGACTGGTCTGTGGGGTTTTCAGCTGAGCGCCGGAGAACCAGCCAGGTCTAACACATCTGGCCCAGAACCACAGAGGCCAGGTCCAACACGTCTGACCAGAAACACAGAGAACCAGCCAGGTCTAACACGTCTGACCAGAACCCCCCCCCCCCCCCAAAAAAAAGAACGCTGATTCAATACATAGGTTTTCTTTGTTTTTCAGTCTAATGAGAACCCAGAGCTTGTTTGTTGTCTCAGTCTCACACTTTGGGATCTATGGAGCATCAAAAACCTACGCTACGCTATGCTATGCTACGCTATGCTACGCTACGCTATGCTACGCTACGCTGTGCTAAGCTATGCTATGCTATCGTTGGCTATGTGCCCCCATAATCTTCCGTTTGCAGCAACCCACCACAGTAATAAATACATGACATAATCCATGGTGACGCCACTCGTGGAGTGATGGGTTGGGGGTGACAAATGGCAGAGTGAATCTTTAGACGCCAGGACCAGGAGAGGAGACCAGAGGACGGCTACTTCTTACGAGGGACCTTGTCTCCAAGAGGGACCTCCTCAATCAGCTTCTAAAAGGAGAGTAGAGGAGACGAGAGGAGAGGGGAGGGGAGGGGAGGGGAGGGGAGGAGAGGAGAGGAGAGGAGAGGAGAGGAGAGCCTTTAATCTGACGTTCTGATCAATAAACCAACAGCAGCAATCACAGCAGTTACCTAATCGCCTAGCTGGATTAATGCTACCTTGAGGTATTGACGAGGTCATCAGTTGAAAGGTATTGATCAACAGTCTCGACCTGTGTCAGTAGAACCATTAGGACTTAAACCTGACTGTTAACCTTTCACCCTGAGCCTAAATGTTGCTCACCAAAGTGGAGCTGAATGAGTGGTCAGCTTTTTGTTGTCAGCCTCACACTGCAGTACCTTATCTTTTGAATTAAAATAAATCTTTGTTTTATTTTAATACATGTGTAACATGAATCAATGTTTCAGTTTATAAATATGTTTCTTAAGGAAAACTTTATTCAAATAGTTTGGTCACCCCATTGACTGTACTGTGAAGTACATCATGTCAAAAAAGCATGTGATTATAAACGTTCTATTTTTTCATTGGTAGTTCAAACGTCTTTTTGTGCTGTGCTGTGCTCTGATTGGCTGAGTGTCTGCTGTGGGGCGGGTCCTGTGAGCAGTACCTCCAATAGGCTGCTGTAGTAGGCGAGGTCGTCCTGGGCCTCCCCCCGTGTGTCCTTCACTTGGTATCTCCTGCAGGCCAGTACCAACTCGCTAGCGTTGAAGAGGGGTGCCGGGTCGATGGAGTGACCGTTGATCAGGCTCACCAGGTATTCACGGTAGTGCTTCCTGAGACAGACACACACACACACACACACACACACACACACACACACACACACACACACACACACACAGAGCCACACACACACACACACACACAGACACAAACATAGACAGAGAGTTCCTAAATTACAGTTCCTTGTAATGCATGTGACATTTGGATTCCTCCTTTTTCAAAATGGCCACGTCTTATATAAGTCTCGTATAATTCAGAGATAATAAGCCCAGTCCACTTGACTCTTCATGGAGATTGGCCACTCAGGAACACGCCGTGTGGGTGGAAAATAGTTTCACACCGTGGCCACTTAACTTCCTCACCGCCGTTTGACAAAGTCCTAAGCAACGCCACACTCTGCTGGACGCCGGGCTGCATGGCGTTGCTAGGTGACGGCGGTGATCTGTTTGTTGCTAGCGAGAGGGCGGAGGTGAGTCAGGTGACCACTTCTCTTGCTGCAGCATGCACCCACACTGTCCAGCAGGAGGAAGACCAACGCCAGGTGAGTTTAGGTTAAAGGTAGGGGATTGGCTGACTGGCTGACTGACTCACTGACTGGCTGACTGACTCACTGACTGGCTGACTGACTGGCTGACTGACTGGCTGACTGGCTAATTAAATTGGTGCCTGGCTGTTGGCACACAAACCCCAGGAGAAGAGGATGATGAGAGGGGAGAGTGTGGGGTTGAGGGTATGTATGTGTGTGTGTGTGTGTGTGTGTGTGTGTAGAAGTATTCTCAGAGTCCAGCGTGCGTACGTGCGTGTGTGTGTGTGTGTAGACGTACTCGCAGAGTCCAGCGTGTCCTGTCTGTGTGTGAGCTCCACAGGGAGAGTCTGACTGCTGCCCCCCCTCATCCTTCTGCTCGATCACCCCACACAGCCCTGGAGAACAGATATATACCATTTATACCATTAACACACACACACACACACACACACACACAGCCCTGGAGAACAGATATATACCATTTATACCATCAACACACACACACACACACACACACACACACACACATACACACACACACAGCCCTGGAGAACAAACATATACCACTAACACACACACACACACACACACACACACACACACACACACACACACAGCCCTGGAGAACAGATATATACCATTTATACCATTAACACACACACACACACACACACACACACACACACACACACACACACACACACACACAGCCCTGGAGAACAAACATATACCACTAACACA
>CM030189.1:1369510-1372010 GCA_017639675.1 Aplochiton taeniatus
ATGGAAAACCTCTAGTTGTTACACGATGGGTGTGTGTGTGTGTGTGTGTGTTTTCCCAGATACTCACTCTGCTGCACCAGAGGAACTTGGGGTCCTTGATGAGAGCTTGTTCAGTCAGTTTCTTGTGGAACAGATCATAGACCTCAGGCTCCAGACACTCCCGCAGCTACTCACACACACACACACACACACACACACACAGCCTCGTTACTTTGTTACACAATTTTGAACGTTGTAGAAGTTTGTCATATTTTGTTTGCCGTTTTGCGGATTTTCGTCGACGTGCACGGTTGCAGTTTAAAGGCAAACGCACATTGATACTCGATCATCCTCCTCACTACACACACACACACACACACACACCTGTATGTCCACACACACACACACACATCTGTATGTCCACACACACACACACACACACACACACACACACACACACACACCACACACCACACACCTGTATGTCCACACACACACACACACACACACACCTGTATGTCTAAGGTGGAGAAGTAAGAGTTGAGGTGTTCGGGGTCGTTGATGTCGGGCTCCCAGCAGACAGGACACACCATGTCCCGGATGTGTTTGTCTCTCACGGCGATGGTGAAGTGCTGCTGGAAGCACCCACAGCACACAGAGCACTGACAGGAGGTCAGCGACTGCATCTAGAGACACACACACACACACACACACACACACACACACACACGGTACAGCACGGCAGTGTTAGCAATGATAGGATAAAGCTAATGTAACGTTAAACGACTGCATCTAGGACACACACACACACACACACACACACACACACACAGTACAGCAGGGCAGTGTTAGCAATGCTAGGACAAAGTTAATGTAACGTTAAACAACTGCATCTAGGAGACACACACACAAACACACACACACACACACACACACACACACACACACACACACACACACACACACACACAGTACGGCGGACATTGGTAGGGTAATGCATCTAAAATCAAGCAAGTGTTAAATTACGGAGAGCTAGTCATCACAGTTCTAATATTCAGGCTAAGATACAAGAACATCAACCGCCTCTCACACACACACACACACACACACACACACACGTGCACACGCACACACACGCACACACACACACGTGCACACACAGCGCAGTACCTTGCTGTGTGGGAAGACAGACAGACAGATAGGACACTCTTTGGCCAGCACTCTCTTGATGAACTCTCTGTCGTGTGACTCGCGCACGGCCTGCACTACATCCTCCAGGGAGTAGGGGGCGCTGTGCTCCTGGAGCAGAGACAGAGCCAGCTCACAGCGCCCCCAGCTGGGCAAGTCGTACACTGCCAGCAGCCTCCGGCACACGCGCTGGCAAAGCAGAAAGAAACTAGAAACTCATCCTTTCGTCACTTAGAATTCAATATCGTCTTTTTTTCATTTCATAATTGTTGAATAAAAGGAAAGACAGTTGAATTTCTGAAAGGAAGGCACCTGTTTGTCCTGTGGAGACTCAGCTGTTTATCCAGTAGAGACTCACGTGTGTGTCCAGTAGAGACTCATCTGTTTATCCAGTAGAGACTCATCTGTTTATCCAGTAGAGACTCACCTGTGTGTCCAGTAGAGACTCACCTGTTTATCCAGTAGAGACTCACCTGTGTGTCCAGTAGAGACTCACCTGTGTGTCCAGTAGAGACTCACCTGTGTGTCCAGTAGAGACTCACCTGTTTATCCAGTAGAGACTCACCTGTGTGTCCAGTAGAGACTCACCTGTTTGTCGGGGTGGTGGATGTCCAGCGGAGGCTCAGGCTCGTTGCTCCACATGCGCTGGTGGAAAGGCTCCAGGAGGGGGCGCTGTAGCAGAGCCAGAGCCCCACGCACCTCACCTCCGCTCTGCCTCAGCACCTCATGACAACGGGCCTCTTCCTCAAAACCCAACACACACAGCTCCTTCACCTAGGGTACATTACAATAAATATATAAATGATAAATATAAAATATAAATATATGAATCCAACACACACAGCTCCTTCACCTGTGTGAGAGGACCAGAGTTTATATGCTGCTGTACGTGGTACATTAGAGGGATAGTTCATCTTTTGGGGAAATAAGATAATTTCTAATTATGTTCATAATATCATATTATGTTCTTGCTTACCCCTAGTCAGACGAGATGATCAATATCAATGTTATGATTGTACGTCCAATAATGAGTTATTTAGGAAAGTAGGTAAATGAAGCCTAGCTTAGCACAATGACTTTAAGTCGATGGTACCATATAGCTAGCATGGCTCAGACTGAAGTGGTTACCTTGGCGTTTCGGTCTCTAAGGGCTTGTCGCGCTGCTCGCTCGGTGTCGCCCCCTGCTGTTAGCCACGCCTGCTTAGCCTCCGCCCGCGACAACTGGACCCCGCCCACTCCCACTGCAGGACCTCCCTCTTTCCCAGCATCCTCGGCGTCACTCAACCCGTTCTGTGGGCAGACAGATGTGTTAGAAACACACACACACAAGCAC
>CM030189.1:1374510-1389510 GCA_017639675.1 Aplochiton taeniatus
TAGAGAGAGAAAAAAAGAGGAAGTTAGAGGTAGATAGAGGAAGTTAGAGGTAGAGAGAGAGAGAGAGAGAGAGAGAGAGAGAGAGAGAGGGCCGTATGGTTGGAGCAGGTGTCCAGACCAGAGGAAGTGAAAAAAGCAGCCCTGTTAGAAAAACCTCTCAACGCAAACCTGAGGTTAGACTAAAATACATCGTCACCTTTCAAAACCTCTCAACGCAAATCTTGAGTTTATGCAACCAAAAAAAACCGTCAGCCCTGTTTGAAAAACCTCTAACTATATCTATATCTATAACTATATCTATATCTATATCTATAACTATATCTATATCTATATCTATATCTATATCTATAACTATATCTATATCTATATCTATATCTATATCTATATCTATATCTATAACTATATCTATATCTATATCTATATCTATATCTATAACTATATCTATATCTATATCTATATCTATATCTATATCTATAACTATATCTATATCTATATCTATATCTATAACTATATCTATAACTATATCTATATCTATATCTATAACTATATCTATATCTATATCTATATCTATATCTATATCTATAACTATATCTATAACTATATCTATATCTATATCTATATCTATAACTATAACTATATCTATATCTATATCTATATCTATAACTATATCTATATCTATATCTATAACTATATCTATATCTATATCTATATCTATATCTATATCTATAACTATATCTATATCTATATCTATATCTATATCTATATCTATAACTATATCTATATCTATATCTATATCTGAGCTGTGGTCATAACTGGTCGGCTGTTGTTAAGTTGGCTGACGCGTACGGTTGCCAGGCGACTAAAGGAAAACCGATGTGAGCAGAGAAGTTTACAGCTCCAAGTTAAGAATTCAAAATTCTCGCATCCCGAAATAAAGGCGCCAAACTTATTTTTAGGAAAGTGCTAGGAAAGATGGCAGTGAAAAAAACCTCTCCGGTGTGATTTAACACCATCTTCATCACATTCATCACTGTGACGCAATCAACTAGACACCACAAAATATAAAGAATGCCAAGTGCAATTCTAAAACAATACATGAAGTAAGAAATACCACCCAAATAGAGTTTGCGGTAGGTCACAGATCCTCTCAGCTGATTGGCTGGTACCTGCCTGGTCATGACCAGGTGATATCCAATAAGTTGACAGTCGTTTGGTGGCACACAACCATTGCTAATTGCTCTGTGCCTTTCAGAATAAGAGCCTCCTTCTTTGGGTTTTCCAGCTGGGCCTTCAGCTCTGGCTAATCGGGTAAAACCAAGCCTGGACTCTCAGCACGGTCTCACCTGTGGCGCTTCCTGGTTTTCGATGACGCCACTGAAGTCCTGTGGTGATTGGCTCTCTCCGGGTAGGAGTGGTACAGCCTGTCGCATTCGCCGCACAGCCACTGGCCGCAGCTGGGGCAGTGGGCAGAGACAGTGAAGATGCCACAGATGGTACAGTGCTCTGGAGAACCACAGGAGAACAATGACTACGACACAGGGTCCTCACGTCACACCGACAACGCCTCACAAAACACCAGTAGAAAAAGAAAACATTACTACACGTTATTAGCAAACGGCGTCTGTACGTACAGGTAACCCCTGCCTTTGTTGTATACCAGATAACAGACAGAACGTACGTCTATGAATCAACGAGCATTTCATTTTGGCAAAGACAGCTGCAGGAACGACTGAGATCATTTAAACAAATTTGGAAAAAGTAACTCCTTTTACCTGGGTGTTTGGATCCAGCGGAGGAGGAGGAGGAGGAGGAGGAGGAGGAGGAGGAGGAAGAGGAGGTGGCAGCGTTGTGCGTGGAGGTGGACGCGTTGGCCGTGGCCGTTCGCCCCGGGACGTGTGACAGCAAGGCCTTAGGGGTGTTAGGGAGAGCCATGGACAGGCAGCCAGACTGGGTCTCTCTGCCCGAGGAGGAGAGGGAGGAAGAGAAGGGGAGGAAGGCTAGCGACCGCGGCTCCTTGGAAGACGAAGAGAGGCGTGGGGGGTGAGCTAGTGAGCGGGACGAACCAGAGGAGGAGGAAGAGGAGGAGGAGGAAGAGGAGGAGGACAGGATCACATCGGTGTTGAGGCCGACATCCTGGGAAACAGAGAGGCAATTCTGTCAACACTGATTTGTACAGTATGTCACAGTGAAGTGAACTCTGTCAGTATGGACTCAGCTCTGTAACTGTAAAGTGAATTCTGTCAGTACTGACTCGTTCAGGTCTGTAACTGTAAAGTGAATTCTGTCAGTACTGACTCGTTCAGATCTGTAACTGTAAAGTTAATTATGTCAGTACTGACTCGTTCAGCTCTGTAACTGTAAAGTTAATTATGTCAGTACTGACTCGTTCAGCTCTGTAACTGTAAAGTTAATTATGTCAGTACTGACTCGTTCAGCTCTGTAACTGTAAAGTTAATTATGTCAGTACTGACTCGTTCAGCTCTGTAACTGTAAAGTTAACTCTGTCAGTACTGACTCGTTCAGCTCTGTAACTGTAAAGTGAATTATGTCAGTACTGACTCACTCTGTTCTGTAACTGTAAAGTTAACTCTGTCAGTACTGCCTCGTTCAGCTCTGTAACTGTAAAGTGTCCATGGCGATGAGTACACCAGGTCAGAAAGGCAGCCAATCAGAAGAGGGCCAGCCTAAAGAACAATCCTAATGGATTTAAAGAAACAGGAAGACAGCGTACCTTTTGTCGGAGTGAGGGCATGATTCTCTCATAGAACTCAGGGTGGGGATGGGCCTCCTGTAATAATTATAATATAATATAATATATCGTATATTATATAATAAGACAAAGCAGGTCTAAATATAACCCCTAAATCTCTTATAACATTAGATTGTAGATTAATTCACACACAAAGGCCCAGTTTATTTATTTATGACATGTACGGAGATATATTTGTAAAACATAGCCTGGTTCTATCTAGCACAGTCCGGTTCGGTACGGCCCAGGCTAACCTCAGGTGTGTCAAACCGACCTTAATAAGCATGTCCAGCTCTGTACGCAGACTCATCACCTCCAGGGTTACCGCGGCGACCTTCGCGACGTCCGGCTCCACGACGACGTCGGGGAAGCTCAGCCCATCCGGCTGCTGATTGGAGTAACCGTAGAGACAGAGGACCGCCCTGCCACCCTATTGGTGGAACACAGTTAAGAGGAGGAATATGAGTATTTGGTATTCAAACAGGGTGAAATATTTAGCAGCATGCTGTTCCAAAGGACAAAAATGATCTTTAGTTGCAGGTTTGCCACAACAAGCTGCTGGCTAGGAGGATTTGTACTCATAACCAACCACAAATATGGACTACATATATTTTCTTATTCCTGTTATCTTATCTTATCTTCTTTAATAGATAGTGTATATGACATCAATTTTACAACTGTAGTTATGTGGTAGCTGAAATTCCTATAGTGTGCATGTGGTTGCTCAGAGCTTGTTTCCTGTATACCTGATGTCCTGTACTGTGGTAGTGTCCTGTAGTGTGGTAGTGTCCTGTACTGTGGTAGTGTCCTGTAGTGTGGTAGTGTTCTGTACTGTGGTAGTGTCCTGTAGTGTGGTAGTGTTCTGTAGTGTGGTAGTGTTCTGTAGTGTGGTAGTGTCCTGTACTGTGGTAGTGTTCTGTAGTGTGGTAGTGTCCTGTAGTGTGGTAGTGTTCTGTAGTGTGGTAGTGTCCTGTACTGTGGTAGTGTTCTGTAGTGTGGTAGTGTCCGTAGTGTGGTAGTGTTCTGTAGTGTGGTAGTGTTCTGTAGTGTGGTAGTGTCCTGTAGTGTGGTAGTGTCCTGTAGTGTGGTAGTGTTCTGTAGTGTGGTAGTGTCCTGTAGTGTGGTAGTGTTCTGTACTGTGGTAGTGTCCTGTAGTGTGGTAGTGTCCTGTACTGTGGTAGTGTCCTGTAGTGTGGTAGTGTTCTGTACTGTGGTAGTGTTCTGTAGTGTGGTAGTGTTCTGTAGTGTGGTAGTGTCCTGTAGTGTGGTAGTGTTCTGTACTGTGGTAGTGTCCTGTAGTGTGGTAGTGTCCTGTAGTGTGGTAGTGTTCTGTAGTGTGGTAGTGTCCTGTACTGTGGTAGTGTCCTGTAGTGTGGTAGTGTCCTGTAGTGTGGTAGTGTCCTGTAGTGTGGTAGTGTCCTGTAGTGTGGTAGTGTCCTGTACTGTGGTAGTGTCCTGTAGTGTGGTAGTGTTCTGTACTGTGGTAGTGTTCTGTAGTGTGGTAGTGTTCTGTAGTGTGGTAGTGTCCTGTAGTGTGGTAGTGTCCTGTAGTGTGGTAGTGTTCTGTACTGTGGTAGTGTTCTGTACTGTGGTAGTGTCCTGTACCTGAATAGCGTCCACCGTGGCTCTGAACACAGGATTGTTGTGCTTGACGGTCCTCCAGTACTTTGGCCGGTTGGGGTTGGTGAGGTTGCAGCCGTACTTCTCTAAGATGTTCAGAGCCGTGGAGAGTCTCTGCAGGGAGGCCAGTGTCTGGCGAGAGGGGGGCATGGGGGATAGGAAAAACAAGAAGTTAACCATAACGTAGAAAATAAGATAATTCCTAGGGAAATATGCAAGCGTGTGTGGGTAAAGGGCAGTCGAAAAAGACGTCAACATGGGTGATAAAACGTTAACATGTTTGAGTGAGAGGGACAGTGAGTGACTGAGTGAGTGAAGGAGTGTGTGAGAAACCGAGAAAGAGAGAAAGTAAGTGAGTGAGTGAAGTTAGTGAGGTAGTGAGTGATAGTGAAGTTGTCAGATAGTTAGTGAGGTAGTGAGCTAGTGAGGTAGTGAAATGGTGAGGTAGTGAGTGTGAGGAAGTGATGTAGTGAATGTGAGGTAGTGAGGTAGCGAGTGTGAGGTAGTGAGTGATAGTGAAGTTGTCAGATAGTTAGTGAGGTAGTGAGTGTGAGATAGTGAGTGTGAGGTAGTGAGTGATAGTGAAGTTGTCAGATAGTTAGTGAGGTAGTGAGATAGTGAGGTAGTGAAATGGTGAGGTAGTGAGTGTGAGGAAGTGAGGTAGTGAATGTGAGGTAGTGAGGTAGCGAGTGTGAGGTAGTGAGTGATAGTGAAGTTGTCAGATAGTTAGTGAGGTAGTGAGTGTGAGATAGTGAGTGTGAGGTAGTGAGTGATAGTGAAGTTGTCAGATAGTTAGTGAGGTAGTGAGGTAGTGAGTGTGAGATAGTGAGGTAGTGAGTGTGAGGTAGAGAGGGCCTTCTCTCACCTCTTTCCGGTTGTGCCCAGTGCCATTCTCTATGACCATGGTCTCTGCGGCGACGTGCCTGTATTTCACAGAGGGCGGTAACGGCAGGTTGGACATGGCACAGACAGCCGCTCGCACCTCCATCACGGTCCCTTCGGAATACAGACTGGACTCCGCACGGCCCCTCAACTCCGCTAGCTGGTCAGCGAGAGACGCCATCTCTATCGAGAGGAGGAGGTTCGTAAAAATATTTAGTTATTCTTAGGTAAATTGGACAGAAAACGAAATCCCCAAATCAACTCCTAAGACAAGAGAAAGCTACATAATCAGTGATTTTGCATTAAAGGGTGAGAAAAGCAGACAATCTTTGAATGTATTCTCTGAAGTGAACAAGTCCTTTTGCAATGCAAATCCGACCTCCTAATCTGGGTTTATTGCCAACGGCCTACAGATAAGGTATAAATATGTTTAGATGCATTGCTAATAAAAGGAAACCCGAATACATCTCATAATAAAGTCCCATCGACAGGCACACACAATATTTGATAGCTGTAAAGTAATTCCAGTTTTAAATCCCACAGTGTACATCTGTGGACGGAAACTTACGATGGCTGAGGTGCGTTAGGCCAGCTACTGACTGTAGGCTACTTCTATTGGCAGCGGTTTGACAGCCCAAATCTGGCTGCGATCAGATGGCAGCCTCAAACGAAATTCATTCGACACCGTCTTCTTGTAAACACTGGTTTCAAACCATAACGTATGATTTAAAAAAGTCATACATGATTGGCGAGCCACGACAAAAAAAAATTTACGTGACGACTAGTACAAAACGCTATGTAAACCCGCAGTAAAACAGCTGAGAATCACAAGCATGTAAACAAGGGTGTTAGAGAAATGCCGTATTCCGATTCTGGATGGAGAGTCGCAAATTGGGTCTCGGGTGCCACCATGTGGCGATGTCGTAACATGCATGTAAGAAAACTTCCCAACTTTAGGACATCTTTAGACCCTATACGATTCATTAACTAAGAACGTTTTAGAAATATTTAGACAACATTTCTATCGTTTAAGTCGTCATGAACCCTACTTACTTGCACTTGAGCTTGTGAAACGAAGCAAGGTACTCACCTGCTTCGCAGCCCACCCGTTGGCCGGATGAACCAATCAGAGTTGATAAATATGGATGCACAGGTGAGTTCAGGGAGAGATTTGTGTTGCTCCTGGTTTGTGCACGTTGAACAAATACTTTTTGATCACGATTTACACATGTAAGTGTTGATTCGCTGCAAACTTTCTCTCTCTCTGTATATGTATTTACTGGAAGCACTATTGTAACGATATTGGTATTGGATATTGATAAAGAAAGTGAAGACACACTATATAGCATTGCTTTTATCGGGTTCAGACATGGCTTTAAACTGTAAACGTGAGGCCTTGTTTCACTGTAAAGTAGAGACTACATATAGACCACTTGAATTAACATATTTCTTTTGTGTATCCCTTTTTCAGTATTTGCGGTGCCTAATATCTTGTGCAGTGTCTTTCTACCTCTGAAAGAAATGCAAGGTCGGTTCCAAGTTCCAACCACACCGATGTGCTCCGTGAATAGATTTTCCACTAGATAGCAATGGCAGATAATAATTGAGTCTACACTTTTTTTTTTTTTTTTTACAAGTCCCACACGTTGGTTGGAATAGTGTTCTTTACTGATTTCAAAATATTGATCATATAAATTGCTAATTAATTAAACGCTGCCCTCTTCATGCCCTAATGAAATATGTCAGGCGTGATGTGTTTTACGTATTTGTGTCTTTGTTTCAGACCTAAATAACTGTAATCACACTATGGGAGGCGGGCACTACCCTCAACACCCCAACCACTATCCAATCAGCAATCACGCCCGGCCGTTTTTCTATGTTCAACCTGCTACGCCTCCTTTTTACATGAATCCCTGGAGTGTGAATACGAGCATGAATATGAACGCTTGTGGACCGTACGGTTTGTCTGGCTCTGGTAAATCCTGTGACAGTTTCTCCCCTGACGGACAACATTGGCCCTCTGAATTTTAGTCAGTTTTGTCCTAACACAGACAATGTCAATAGTGGATCCTTAAGATGCAGGGAGATTACAATTCTTATCCTTCCAGTTTGAAGTTAAATCTCTTAATTTATCAGAACCCAGTTTGAAGTGAAATGTTTTGATTTATCAGAACCCAGTTTAAAGTTAAATCTTTTAATTTACCTGACCCAGGTTGAGATTATATCTTAATTTATCTGACCCCAGGTTGAGATTATATCTTAATTTATCTGACCCCAGGTTGAGATTATATCTTAATTTATCTGACCCCAGGTTGAGATTATATCTTAATTTATCTGACCCCAGGTTGGCCATACATGAGGCCGTCTCCGTACATGGCTCCTTACCCTGTACTGTCTGGAGGTTACCCGGGGTACGTCCTGCCTCGGGCCCCCATGCAGCCCGTGGACTACAGGCGTGTGTTCCTCCCTCACCCCCCTCCTGGGGCTAACACCACGCCTGCAGCTGCCTGTGACGTCCAACTCAGGCACTGCTACGTAAGCATAGAAGAGATCTCTTGCTGTAGGAACCTACAGATTTAGTTGTTTTTACAAATAAATATAAACGTCAGAATTGATTGGAAGATTTAACTAGGTCTTTAAAACAGGAACTGATTGTACACGAAACATTGTTGGAAAATACTTCCTGCCATTTTGTCCCTACAGCTGATACATGTCTTTAGAATGGATCAAATGATTCAACACAGTTTTAAAGCAATGACTGATTTCTGACCAAAAATAAATAAAGTCGGCGCAGTTAACAATATATCATAATAATGTTGACTACAGAAGTATTTAGGACAAATGAAGAACGGTCTAGGATAAAGCATGTTAGGTTTAGGTTGCAGTCTTGTAAGATAAAATAAGCAGTATGTTTAATGTGATGTAGTGTTAGGATGGTGTAGTGATGGGTGACTCTTTCTAATCTGTGTCTACAGTCAAGCCGTGTGAGGAAGGAGACTGTGTCCTCTGAGGTCCAAACCGAACCCAGTGATCCGCTCCACATGCTGATTGACAGCCTGGACGGGCTCCGAACCAATGAGACGCCAGGAATAAGAGATAAGGAGCCAATCACGTCCCAGCCCACTGAGTTGATGACGCCCCTATCCTCTGATGCGAAGAAGGACTTGACTGAGTCAGGTGTGTGTGTGTGTGTGTGTGTGTGTGTGTGTGTGTGTGTGTGTGTGTGTGTGTGTGTGTGTGTGTGTGTGTGTGTGTGTGTGTGTGTGTGTGTGTGTGTGTGTGTGTGTATTAAACTGTGTCTCCTGTGTATGGAATTTCCAATATCCATAAAATTCAAAATATGTCCGTCCAGACTTTTCACTCATTTCCTCTGCAAGGGTTTCTAGCTTTGACTAGGGGCTAAGGACCTGTTCCAATCCCCTGGTGTAGTTTAAAATATTTGTTTATTTGACGCAATCCCTTTGTATACCAATAATCTCAGCCACGAGATGTAAAGGAATTACATTTTTTCATCATCGTTAAATGGAATATTGAGAAAATGTATCAGGCACTGATTTGACCTGCTTGTCTAAACTGTATAATCCCGTCATTGTTTTTTTTTAACGGTAATAAACCGTGAACCGTGACAAACTGTTCTCTCAGCAGCTAGAGGTACTCCATGAACGATCTGTTCCACTGTGTTTTATTACAGAGTCCAAGACGAAGTCACAGGTTAATATCAGAAACAAAAGAGGAGAACCACAGTGCCAAGCCAACTCCCAGCCTCAGAACCAGTACCAGCCTCAGAACCAGTACCAGCCTCAGTACCAGAACCAGAGTCCAACAAAAAAGTCTGGTTCCCAGCCTCCCAAACCCCAACCCTGTACTCCTCTCCAAAGCATGCCCCGTCTCCCAACCCCCTCCTCTGTGTACAACACAGAGTCCAGTCAGAGCGCCCTGGAGGAGACCTGGGCCCTGTCAAAGCCTGGGGCTCTCCTAGATGGCACTGTCCAGCAGGATGCCTGGTCGCTGGGCTCGGGGATAGCTATGCTGCCTGCCAATAGCTCCTCGGTCAGTGAGGAGGGAGAGGAGCTGAATAAAACCAGCACAGGTGAGGTCTCAAAGAACCTGTGAGCTAGTTAATCGTTAATTAGACAGATTCCCTCTGATTACTTACATATGTAATAATTAATAATATGTAATAATTAATAATATGTAATAATTAATTATTGCACTTAATTTGTAAACATATGATCGTTCATTTTCGGAACATAACCAAAGTGTATTAACAGACTTTTGTAAGGGGTTTACGCTAAATATTTAGAATAAGTTTACATTCATTTTTGAATTGTTGTGGATGTATTGTTTTGTTCTTTGCTTTGTCTACAGAACCGGACATGGATCCGGCACACAACCTAGTCCTGCCTTTTACCACTGAGCCCAAAGCTGCAGGAGGGAACACGGAGGAGGAGGAGGAGGAGGAGGAGGAGGAGGAGGAGGAGGAGGAGGAGGAGGAGGAGGAGGAGGAGGAGCAGCAGGAGCCACCTTACCGGATCCTCAGACTACCATGTGACCAGGTGTGTCAGCTCCTTACTATCAAGAATCACAACATATTCAAATCTACATCTAAATATTCATATTGAAATTCAAAGGAAGAAATAAACCAGAAAAAACTTTTAAGATATGGTTTGACATTCCATCAAGTAGTTACTGTGATTGCTATTTAAGAATAGTTGAAATTCAAAGGGAGAACTAAACCTATATACCTTCCCAGATATAATGTCCATATCACTATTTGTGGCCACACATGTGTATATACAATCTGCATTTTACCGCTATTTATCTGGTTAGACGCTAAACTGGATTTTGTTGCCTCAGTGTTGTACTCTGAATGCAATGAAAACAAAGTTTAATCGAATTTAATTTAACTAAGATTTGGGTTAACATTACTGGTCCATCAATTAGTTGTGATTACTGAGATTTCTATTTATTAATATTTGTATTCATTATTACATAATACATTATATTATTACATAATACATTATATTATGAATTATAATGAACAGTTGTAGGAATACTTATCTTTTTTCCCTTTTCCACTTGTCAGGCGATCACAGGCATGCTGCAGTCTGAGCGCGCTCTGTGGTTGATGGACCCCACCCTCGCCTCCTGCTCTCAGCCCCCGCACGGCTACTCTTACTGTTACTACCCCCGTCCACCGGGGGCGCCAGAGCGCCACAGCGTCCTCAGCCCCTCCATCAGCGAGCTGTCATCCAGAGAGGAACTTTTCTCCACCGACCTCGACGACCACGGCCTCGCTTCCAGAGGGACGCTTAACGTCGGAGGCAGCCAATCGGCCGCCGAGGTCGATGGTCACCTGGGCGACAACCCCCAGGAGGATTCTGGGAAGGAGAACGTGGTTCCGTTGGCTGCGGAAGCTGAAGGGCTCTCAGAGAGCTTTGAGGAGTGTGAGGGAGAGACATGTGCTTCCTGCGGAGAGAGCCTGCTGGAGATAGACGATAGATCTCCTTATGAGGGAGGAGAGGAGAACAGGAGGCTGTCCTGGGGTTACCTGGAGGACACGGAGGAGGAGGAGGAGGAGGGAGGAGAGGAGGAGGAGGAGGAGGAGGGAGGAGAGGAGGAGGAGGAGGAGGAGGAGGAGGAGGAGGAGGAGGAGGGAGGAGGAGGAGGAGGAGGAGAGGTGCTCCTGGGCATGGGGAGAAATCCCCATACTCGCCACCTCCTTTATGACAGGCCTTACACCCAGGCCAGTTCTCCTCCTCCTCCTCCTCCAAATCTGCTTCCTAAGAGGAGGCTCAGGAGGAGCAGGGCCTACATGGAGGAGGGGGAGAAGATGGGGCGAAGAAGGAGAGACAGAGAACAGGAGCAGGGGTGCTACCTGGCCCATGTCAGGGGCGAAGCCAACCTCTACCGAGGGAGGGGCCAGAGGAAAACTCTGTTACCCAGGTGCCACCCTGGTAAATACCTCTCTCTCTCTCTCTCTCTCTCTCTCTCTCTCTCTCTCTCTCTCTCTCTCTCTCTCGCTCTCTTCCTCTCGCTAAAGCTAAAGCTTTTCCAAACACAAAGCACTTAACATGAGGTAAAACTATTTACCTCTGTTCACTCTTCATCTGCTTTTTCGTTGCCTTTTTGCTGTTTTTGTCTTGGTGGTGCTCTGGTCTTGATATATTCCTCTGTGTTCCCCTTAAAGACCGGTCAGGGAGAGGTGGGATGGCTGTCTCAGAGCAGGAGAGCTGGGGTGCTCGGTACAAACCCAGCACCTGGAGATACTACGATGGACCAGAGCAAGGTGAGGCTTTTTCTACAGCATCATGGTCCAAGGTGGGGTGGAAGAATGTAGTGACTTGCACTAACCGCACATCACTGCAAAGCTGTAAAAAACAAACAAACAAAAAAATGTAAAGACGATCTTATAGACATTTGGTATAATTTTCTCTTTGAAATCTTGTCTTTCACATTGATCCCCAAACCCATGGGCAATTAGGAGTTGAAAACACAATATTCTATATTATAAATGTCTTTGCTCTGTTACTGTTCATAGAAAACCGACTGTTTACTGTTGAAACCCATGACCTCCATGTGTGGTTGTCCTGTGTGTTCTCCAGCCAACGTCCCCCTCAGAAGACCCTCCTATAACCCTCCAGTCCCCCAGAGACCTGGAAGGACAGTAACCCATGGCGACGAAGAGGGAGACTCTGCTCACTGTTGCAGGGGCAGAGGTGAGTAACATATTGCAGTATTATACAGCATCATGTTCCTTTGATTTTAATAGCGTTATACAGCATAATGTTGATATACTGTGAGTAACATCTAGCAGTATTATACAGCATCATGTTTATATACTGTGAATAACTTCTAGTAGTATTTATACAGCGTACTGTGTGTATACTGTTCAAGGTCGATGTACAGAAGCACCTTCTCGCCCATGACAAATTAACGGCACGCAAATTGAAAAAAAATCTTTTCTTGTTTTCTCCAAACAGGGTCCACAAAGAGAAGAAGCACCAGATATTAACGCACAAGTATTCTATGCACCGCCCTAATACGTACTGAACGTATTATCTAAATCTAGATTCACTTTGAAACTCGCACTTTCAAATGCACACAAAGCACATTATAATAATGCAATAGCCGGTTAAAATGTGTACACTGGTGCTTAAAAGAATTGTAAGGCAGTAGTGAACAACATGACACTAAAGAAAACTCCTGCTGTATTTCCACTGTGTGACGTTGGCCATTTTGGATGTTGGGCGTCCATCTTAACTCATACCCTCCATCTCAAGACAAATCCTCTTCTCCTTTCCTCCATACTTATTCAGTACTGTTACACACTGTTTGTTCACGTAAAATACAGACCGTGAAGGGAAGGAGAACTTAATAAACCTTTTGAGATACAGCCTCTATTCACAAAGCGGCTCTTGGGATCTGTATTCGATTTGGTCAGGATCACTGATCAAACATCCGCCTGAATATAAGATTACATGACTGATCCTTAGCCTCCATTTTGTTGAGCTCTGTGAATGTTGGCTGCAGACTGGGCGACTATCTGCAGGTGCTTCCCTGACTCTTATGTCATGTTGGTCTGCAGGCTGTATGCTGACCCTGGAAGGTGTAGGGTCAGCCATCTTGTCTGCAGAACCAGCTCTTTGTTTTTACTGTCAGTGAAGCGCCAACTGATGGCCACTTAGGGTAGTTTCAATGCACTGTGAATGGAGACAAGATTCAAACGTAGTATCTATTAGTTAATTGTTTGTCTTGAATATCAGTTTGTTTTGAATTTCTTACTGATATCATAACTGAATATAGGGATATTTAACTTAAATTTACAGCCCTTTGACAAGTGTTGAAACAATTTTTCCCCCTCAGTCTTGTTCAAGGCCTTTTCAGAATACACACGCTGGGAATGCAGCTGATTGAAATGTAAAAAACTATGATCATCTGCACTGCTGTTCTGACCTTCTAAAGCCAGTCGAAGTGCATGGATGAACCATGGCTTTTAAATGTTGTTCAGATCATTTTAGACCATTGCAGTGTAATGTTGACAATATGGATCACATCATGTACTTGCCTGCTGATGCTGCACAGTTTTGGTGTGTCATTAAAATCTTTGCATTGCACAAAAAAAAAAAACTCTGTCTTCATATGTTCCTGCATTTCATGAGACATCTGTCAAAACTTCATTAAACATTGAAAGGGATCATTTGTGTAAAATGTACATTACATTACAAGACAAGACTTTTAAGCCAAGAGAGAGCAAATGGTGATGTAAACTTAAACAATATAATTATTCTTGTTGACAATTTGTCTCCTGAAACATACAAATCATAACTAGACTGTCATTTGAGTGGTAATGTTAAACAGAAAAACAAAGCAAAAGGTGAAAGGATTTTAAGAGGTCATTTCTGAAAAAGGTTGTTTGGTACTGTAATTCCCTCCAGGAACATTTGCAAATATTTCTTTAAAAATGTTTTATTTTTCATAAAGATTTTGATAACTTAAAGGGAAAGAGGCAAGAAGAAAAGGACGCCATTTTGAGGATACAAGAAAGGAAACACAGAGGACGAGAGATTTTCATTTGAACCAATCACTGATCAGGGAACTGGTGACCTCATTCTACAGACCACACCCTCTTGTAATTGGCAAAATATCACCTGGTGTGCAGTAACTCCATTTTTAATTGGTTTGTCTGCAGGGCAGGTGCATGTTATATCTAGGAACAGGTACTGTCACAATTCTTTCTTCTGGTGTTTGACATAATTTCTGCTGAAGTTAGTTAAGAGATGTTAAAGCTATAACTCTTGCAAGGGGAAGATGCACATTCTTTTCCTTGTGTGTTTGTGAATGCCAGAATCTGTTTTTATTTTTTTAGAATACCTTTCTCCTCACATGAAAGACAGTTTCAATTAAGGGCGTTCTATTGTGTTTCCTATCATTAGCACTCAAAATTTGGCAACAGTATTTTTTTTGTCTTGTCGAAGGACACTGTCATCTCAAAGGATACTATGTAACTACATGAAATAGATTTCAACATGTATATTTGACAAAAAACGATTTGAATTCTATTTGTGGGATCTACCTGCCTTATATGAATTCGTGTTTTTCATGTTTAAAAAGTGTAATGTAACTTTATTATTATTATTTTTTTTAACTCTGTTTAGGATGTCCAAGACCTTTTGCACTCTGACCTGTGTTTCCTCTCTGTAGCTGAAACCTAAGCTCAGACTGAACATGGCTACAAAGCAGTGTTGCAGCGGGCCTGTCTCCCACCCTCATTCAGGACCAGCTCCAAGACCGCCTTCGGGGCCCAGAAGCCAAGCCAGCAGCGAGGCACCCAACCCTGGCCTCGCCCACCAGGAAGCTCCCCCTGGTCTCCACCCCCCAGGCGACTACTACCACCACTACCCAGGGACGTCTGGCTCTCACCCCCCCCAGCACCATCACTACCCAGGGCCGTCTGGCTCTCACCTCCAGCATAACCAGCACCAGCACAGGCCTTTCTTCTACGTGCAGCCCCCTGCCCTCCATCCTCCACCTTCTATGATCCCCTACCAGTGGCCCCCGATCCCCTTCCCCTACCATCCGCTCTGTGGATTCCCTGGCATGGGTGAGTGTGAGTGTGAGTGTGAGTGTGAGTGTGAGTGTGAGTGTGAGTGTGAGTGTGAGTGTGAGTGTGAGACGGCTAATGTCTCATGTCTATCTCTCAGGCTACAACATGATGCTGCATCCTTTCCCCCCTGCTGCGTACGTGG
>CM030189.1:1394510-1402010 GCA_017639675.1 Aplochiton taeniatus
GCACAGCAGCAATACATTGTTTTTCCTTAGCATATTTTCTCTTTAGGGACACTTTAAACCAGTTCAACCCTTCAATAAAAATATGAATCTGTGGTTACGACTATAAATACAATCTCCTCAAAATGAAAAAATTAGAGGCCGTTTCCTTAAGCTGTCAATGTTTTTATTTGACCAGGTTCCTCCTATGAATTCCTCTTTTGAAATGTGAGTTCCCAGTGCTTGATTTTGAGCTCTTTTTAATGTCTTGCTTTGTCCTGTCTTGTCTGTTAATGTGTTCCTTATGCATGCTGCGGCATGTCTTTGCCAGGTCTCCCTTTAAAAATAGATTTTTAATCACAATGGGACTCTCCTGGATAAATAAAGGTTAAAACATGTTTTTATTGTGTCATGTACTACAAAAATAAACGTCAAAGCTGGTTAAGGTATAGCGTTTCCAAGAGCGAGTTATTTCCTGCTCATACTAATGACCTGCTATTTAAGCGAAATGTTAAACAGGGCCGCTTAATCTGATGTATTTATCCTTTCACGATAGAGTCCTCCTTTTAATTAAGTGAGAAAACTTTTGACATCACTGTCAGGTATTGAGGGGAAGAAGGCTATTTGTCCACCACGTTGCCAATCAACAAGCAAAGCTCAAATGTAAGTAGTTGTAAAACCTTTTCTCGTGTGTTCCTACCTGCACTGTAGACAGTGTAAGAGAACACAAAGAGATTATGCGTTATTTTAATAACGTATTGAAGAAAGTCCTGTTAAACTGGTTTGGTTGGCAGCTCTATTTTTTTTTTCAGAACAATACGTGGCCTTATACATGAAGGCCTGGACTTCTATATGATATCCTCATTATCTTTTATAAACCATCTCTTATAAAGAGTACATACAAAACTTATTAAGAAATTAAAATACCTATGACAGTTTGATTTTTACATTGTTTTATGCAACTTGAGAAGATATTTTTTTTTATGGTTTAAAGACTTGGCTTATGAAGGCTTTTCCTGTTCCAAAGTCTTTTCATCAAGCGGTAATCATTGTTCACCTTGAAGTGTGTGATAAGCATCAAGCTGTCATCAGATTTCTCATTAGCTAGGACTGGTCCATGGACTCTGTGATAACACACACACACACACACACACACACACACACACACATTCACTCACTGACTAACACACACACACAAACGCACATTCACACACACTGACTAGCACACGCACACACACACACACACACACACAATACAAGTTATGTTATCACAACTTCTTGCGTACAGAAATCAGCCATTTTTGATCTCTAACTGCTAGCACAGCAGACCCAGCCATAGAGAGATTGGGGCACCATTCAAACCTCTGAAACCGCTCCATAGATTGTGTGACATTACAGCAGTAGATTTAATGAAATTAGTTTTTCTTTGTTAGGTCTGTTCTAGGAGCTGTCAGATTCATCTCGATATACAGTGGGGCCAAAAAGTATTTAGTCAGCCACTGATTGTGCAAGTTCTCCTACTTAGAACGATGAGAGAGGTCTGTAATTTTCATCATAGGTACACTTCAACTATGAGAGACAAAAATGAGAAAAAAAATCCAGGAAATCACATTGTAGGATTTTTAAAGAATTTATTTGTAAATGATGGTGGAAAATAAGTATTTGGTCACCCACAAACAAGCAAGATTTCTGGCTCTCACAGACCTGTAACTTTAAGAAGCTCTTCTGTCCTCCACTCGTTATCTGTATTAATGGAACCTGTTTGACCTCGTCATCTGTATAAAAGACACCTGTCCACAGCCTCAAACAGTCAGACTCCAAAACTCAACCATGGCCAAGACCAAAGAGCTGTCGAAGGACACCAGGAAGAAAATTGTAGACCTGCACCAGGCTGGGAAGAGTGAATCTGCAATAGGCAAGGAGGTTGGTGTGAATAGACCAACTGTGGGAGCAATTGTAAGAAAATGGAAGACATACAAGACCATTGATAATCTCCCTCGATCTGGGGCCCCACGCAAGATCTCATCCCGTGGGGTCAAAATGATCATGAGAACGGTGAGCAAAAATCCCAGAACTACACGGAGGGACCTGATGAATGACCTGCAGAGAGCTGGGACCAAAGTAACAAAGGCTACCATCAGTAACACACTACGCCGAGAGGGACTCAAATCCTGCAGTGCCAGGCGTGTCCCCCTGCTTAAGCCAGTACATGTCCAGGCCCGTCTGAAGTTTGCTAGAGAGCATATGGATGATCCTGAAGAGGATTGGGAGAATATCATGTGGTCAGAGGAAACCAAAATAGAACTTTTTGGTAAAAACTCAACTCGTCATTTTTGGAGGAAGAAGAATGCTGAGTTGCATCCCAAGAACACCATACCTACTGTAAAGCATGGGGGTGGAAACATCATGCTTTGGGGCTGTTTTACTGCAAAGGGGACAGGACGACTGATCCGTGTTAAGGGAAGAATGAACGGGGACATGTATCGTGAGATTTTAAGCCAAAACCTCCTTCCATCAGTGAGAGCGTTGAAGATGGAACGTGGCTGGGTCTTCCAGCATGACAATGATCCCAAACACACCGCTCGTGCAACGAAGGAGTGGCTCCGTAAAAAGCATTTCAAGGTCCTGGAGTGGCCTAGCCAGTCTCCAGACCTCAACCCCATAGAACATTTGTGGAGGGAGTTGAAAGTCCGTGTTGCCCAGCGACAGCCCCAAAACATGACTGCTCTAGAGGAGATCTGCATGGAGGAATGGGCCAAAATACCAGCTACAGTGTGTGCAAACCTGGTGAAGACTTACAGGAAACGTTTGACCTCTGTCATTGCCAACAAAGGTTATGTTACAAAGTATTGAGTTGAACTTTTGTTATTGACCAAATACTTATTTTCCACCATCATTTACAAATAAATTCTTTAAAAATCCTACAATGTGATTTCCTGGATTTTTTTTCTCATTTATGTCTCTCATAGTTGAAGTGTACCTATGATGACAATTACAGACCTCTCTCATCTTTCTAAGTTGGAGAACTTGCACAATCAGTGGCTGACTAAATACTTTTTGGCCCCACTGTATCTCTGGGGGTCATTAGGTTCAAATTAGCTTGGCTTTCCCTGTACTTCAACATGCTGAATGTTCTGGTTGGGTTAGTTAGTTAAGGGTCTGGTCTTTACTCATACCACAACATGATGAATGTTCTGGTTGGGTTAGTTAGTTAAGGGTCTGGTCTTTACTCATACCACAACATGATGAATGTACTGGTTAGGTTAGTCTGTTAAGGGTCTGGTCTTTCCCTGTTCCTCCTTCTTATTGACAGACTGTGTCCTTCACCTGTATGTGCAATGCAGTATTGGGGATCAGCCTTTTTAAATCAATGAGAGATATTGATGATTGACAATTTGAACTGAAGCCTTTATTTCCTAGAGTGAAAAGAATTCAAATCAGACTTGCTGTTCTTCTTTCTCACAGGAGCCTGAGGGGAAGCTGGTGTTAAGAGTCTGCCCCCCCCCCCTGCCGCCCCCTCTATAGTCAGAGTACCACAGGCCTACTCACTTTGAAACAGCATACAGCATGGAGGGTTTGAGGTCCAGGGAGGAGTGTGAGATCTGTGTGAGAGCCTTCAGCTGGACGAGGAGAGCCAAGCGGCTGGCCTGCGGACACACCTGCTGCTCTCAGTGCCTGAGCCGCCTGGTCACAGACAGCCAGGGGGGGCACTCTACCACACCACAGGACATCGGGTATACAGGAGGGGGGACACCCAGCCAGGGGGGGCAGTGTGGAGAGGAGAGGCCCAGCCAGGAGCACCAGGAGAGGGGGAAGGATGGAGAGGAAAGGCCCAGCCAGGAGCACCAGGAGAGGGGGAAGGATGGAGAGGAAAGGCCCAGCCAGGAGCACCAGGAGAGGGGGCAGTGTGGAGAGGAAAGGCCCAGCCAGGAGCACCAGGAGAGGGGGCAGTGTGGAGAGGAGAGGCCCAGCCAGGAGCACCAGGAGAGGGGGAAGGATGGAGAGGAGAGGCCCAGCCAGGAGCACCAGGAGAGGGGGCAGTGTGGAGAGGAGAGGCCCAGCCAGGAGCACCAGGAGAGGGGGCTGATGGAGATGCAATACGTGACAACCAACTGGCACGAAATGTGGGTGGGCCTTAACAGGGAAAGGACCAATCAGAGCGTCATCCTCTGCCCGTGGTGTAGATGTGTCACTGTGTTCCCAGCCGGCCTGTCAGTCAACCATCTCCCCGACGATGAGTTCAAAATGGCCGCCGTTTCCGCGGCTAAGTCCCAGTTCTCCCCTGTGTTTGTGAGGATGTTCCCCAGCTTGGCCCGCTTCCCCACGCTGGGAGAAGGAGATGGGGAGCTTGGTAAAGTGGGAGACAGAGGTGCGGAAAGAGAGAGAGAAATGACTGCTAGCTGTCACTCGCTAACTTTACCTAGCAACAGAGAAGGCGAGGCGAAAGCTAGAGGCCGTCATCGTCACGCGCTACCGGTTGCCATGGGGACGGATGGTTGGCACAGTTTTAAGGTGCCCGGTACCAGCCACTGTCTACCGCGCCAACTCCTCCTAGGACCCAGACCCAAAGGGAGAACGGAGCAGGCGTTACCCCAGGATGGAGACTCTGAGATGGGGTCGCTGGGGAGGGAGAAGAGGGTGGGAGGCCCAGCAGCGGTGACGAGGACTGACAGGTCTATTGAGTGGGGGCGCGAAGAGGAGTGGGAGGAAGAGGAGGAGAAGGAAGGTGAAAGGTCACGTAGGACCAGAGTGTGTGTGGTGGTTGTCGTGGTGATGGGTCTGTTGCTCCTTGGTTGGATCTGTCTGCACAGAGGAACCTGTACCGCCACACCCTTCACTGTCATATCCTGTGGTTGAGTGAACTACTCCTTTTATTGTTGTATGGTTATGTTATTGATAAAGTCAATAGAGTTTCTCTGTCCGTCTCCTACCATCAACTAAAACTTGGAACGGAGTTTAAACACTGCACTCAACAGTTTAAAGATAATATTTCTGTATTAATACACTGTAGTTATATTAGTCGGCGCTCTGATCCTGAACAAAGCAGTGCTGTGCTGTGAACAGGTGGTAAACTGGACTGGCACGGTTACAGTACTTTTTTGGAAAAGCCAGAAGTGAGAAAGGCCTATACTGATGTGAAACCTAACTGCACTGCACTGTACTGACCACTAGATGGTGCCCTGTAACGGGATGGTGTAATGGAGACACATGTATTTGTTGAAAATGACTGAAATACAAAAATTCATTCCACAAACATAGTCAAGAGATATGAGTTTTATTTGTTGTATTATTCAAATGTATAGCTAAGTCATGATTACATCTGAAATATGAAGTCTTGAGTGCTTCATGCAGATGTAATCTGAACTGCACTCTACTGACCACTAGATGGTGCCCTGTAATAGGATGTTGTAATGAAGACATGTATTTATTGAAAATAACTGAAATACTAAAATTCCTTCCACAAACATAATCATGGGCATGAATTTAATTTGTTTTATTAATCCCATGTATAGCTAAATCCTGATTACATGTGTCATAATGCTATATTGATTCATATATGAAAATCTATATATTATATGTATATCATTTAACCCTCCTATTGTGTTAGGGTCGATTTTGACCCGTTTTCCAGTTTAGATGCTTCAAACAAACTATTATTAAAGTATATATTTTGAATCATAACAGCGTCCTCAACAATGACTTCATGAACACAACAAAACCAAATAATTATTATCTTCTTATTTTTGAAGAATTTTGTTACATCTGTGGTGTTATCGGTCAAATTTGACCCCCTTTTGAATGTCAGTAATCCATAGAGAGGTACGTGGCAGGCAGCATCCAATAAAAAAAGGCATATTTTAGTGAAATTAAATTGACTTAATTCACCATTTCATACAGAGGTAGTGTATATACGGGTCAATTCTGACCCATAACACAAAAAATGTCAGTGTAGGTTTTTTTTTTTAAATAACTTGTTTAATAATACTCTGTTATAGTATACAGTATGTTTTCCTCATCATATCCAATGAATATTGGATAAATAGTGCATTTTAAACAAAAGCCTAGTGGTATAGGCCTAGAATAAGGTAAATGTGTCCATAAAATCCAAACGTAAATGTATATTTCGAGGTTATGGATGAATAATACAGTACAGCAGTTTACTGGATGATAATCACTATTTGTGCCAGTGCTTGATGATACATTTTGACCCGCTAACACTAAAGGTGTAAACCATTTCCAACACAATAGATAGGAGGGTTCATCTATAAAAACAAATCACAGTAAAATACACAGATAATGTAGGAGTTCATACATTGTGCAAAAGATTAGGGCAGAGTTAAAGGCTAACATTGAGGTTCTGCCTCCTTAGCTTGGCACCAAAGTGAAACCCGTGCCAGACAGAACAGGTTTCCCCCTCAGCCTCAGAGAGGCTCCATGCATGTAACATCCATTGACGTAATACGGAAGTGTTTGTTTTACTTCCCTCTTACCTCCAGGTGGACGGAGCTTGTAGACTCAGGAGTGTTCCGCTTCGTTGGTGCCAGACAGACAGTTAAAGGGTAATGACGTAATAAATGTTACTAATTCTACTTGAGACGCCACTGTGTTGTCCGGTGGCTGTGCAGTTATAGGTCGTGACCAAGCCGAGCGATCTCGTCCAATAGGAAGTCGACGTCGGACCTCTGAGTGGCGGGGTTGGAAAACACACACCTGAAGAAGTTGACCTTTGAACCCAGGGGCTGGTAACCAATCATAACAGTGCCCTGTTCCATCATTCTGGCCTTGATTTGAGGAGCCACCTATTGGAACAATAAAAAAGAGCTCTTGTTGTATTATGTTCATCTTAACTATCACTAATAAACTCTTACTGTGATGTGTTTATATGAACTATCTCTAATAAACTCTTACTGTGATGTGTTCATATTAACTATCTCTAATAAACTCTTACTGTGATGTGTTCATATTAACTATCTCTAATAAATTCATGTTGCGTTCTTGTGTTGTGTTGTGTTGTGTTGGGTTGGGTTGGGTTGGGTTGTGTGTGTTGTGTTGTGTTGGGTTGGGTTGGGTTGTGTTGGGTTGGGTTGTGTTGTGTTGTGTTGGGTTGGGTTGTGTTGTGTTGGGTTGTGTTGTGTTGTGTTGTGTTGGGTGTGTTGGATGTGTATGAACCTCATGGAGCCGTCGGTTCTTCTCTGGGCCCGGGGGTAGTTTCCCAACGCTGGGGGGGTAGTACCAAAAACACACGTTGCTGTGTTCAGGCTTAGGGAAGAGGGGTGGGGGGGGGAGGGTAGAGGGAGGGACAACGATTATCTAAAATGTCACCTTTTTATGGGGGGGGGGGGGTGTCTTAAATGGAGGTCAAACAAATATTTAAAGTGTTCATAATAATAAGTTGTGTTGCCTAGATTCGTTTTTGAATGGAAATGGTAGGAGACAGAAGAGACATTAAAAGGAACATATTTTTTAAGAGAAACCAACATTGAAACCATAGGGAAACACCAGTCAGTCAGACAGCCAGATCTG